>SSNS01000063.1:1105626-1135644 GCA_006937985.1 Aphyosemion australe
AAAAGATTGAAAGATTTAGGAGCAAAAAATCACTAACAAGTGTATTAAAGCCAAATAAGTAAGTGGAGGAAAGAGAAAATAAATCTAAACATCAGAAAACTGAAATCTCAGTACACAGTTTAAAAAACTGGACAGCTGAAATGTTTAAACAGCTGGTATTTGANCTCCAGGACCCGGGTGGGGCACACCTGAGCCAGGGGCTTCGCTTTAGATGATAAATCATGTTTACGGGACGTGCTTTCTAACAAGAGGAGGATCTGTTGGCCAGATGCATTCCTTCTGTAAGAAATCAGGTCCAGTATCTTGGGGGCAGGTTCTGACAGAACCTGTGGCTCCAGACTCCTAAAGCTTGACCTCTGGTTCGGGTGTCACATGTGGATAGATCTCAGCGGAACGTCGTGTACCAGAGACATTTATTTGTTGTATTTCTCAGAACTTGAACCTTGTGTTACTGAGGAGAGGTTCTGATGGATCAGACCCAGTTTGTCTCCCCGCGTGTTGGTGCGCGCGTCGTATGAAGTAAACCTTCTTTCCTTTGGAGGAAAACGTCTTTATTGTTTTACTTTTTATGTTCACATCGATGTTAGAGGAGGTTTTGGCCACCAGGCAGGTTTCCGATCATCCGAAGGGGTTTTTGCACGTTTAGCCGTGTTGTTCTCTCCACTCAGGTATGATCCTGACCCGTTCTACCTGCTAGTGAAGGTGACCACTCAGGCTTTTCCAGTGGAATGAGCCTCAGAAGCATCATTTCCATGCCTTGTGGACTCCTGCCTGTTTGACTCACCAAATCCATACCGGCTTCCCGACTGATGCCTGGTCCGCCTCCTCAAAGCTGCTGCTGCAGGAGGGAAAAGAACATATTTATTTTTGTAAACAATCCAAACTCTCCACCTTAAACTCTGATGATAGCGAGTCGACCTTTAGGTGAAACATTCCCCTGTGGTGAAAGCTGTGAGGTTGTTTGGAGCTGTGACCTCTGTTGTGCCACATGGGGTTTTTATAAGTTAAATTCCATCAGGGAACAGTCTGCTTCCATCTCCTGCTTTAACAAGTCTGACCGTTCCTGCAGCGGCCTCAGATGCCACGGCATCTTTCACTCAGCTGCTATTTTCTTTTTAACCTTCTCCAATTTGTGAAAATCAGCTCCATTATGCTTCCTCTTAAAGTTGTTTATTTGATCAACAGTAAAACTAAAACTGTAACATGAATAAAAGAACAGCCTGATATCTGCACGCTGAAGCCAGTTTCTCATATAAAACAGGATTATGGAGCTTTTTCTGTCAATGCTGCTGATGGATTTTCCTTTTAGAAGAATTAGCTGCGTGAGGCTAATGCTAGCTCACCTCCTCTCTGATATGAATGATGGTCTAAAATGACATGATGGATATTTTAACTTTATCATCTGATCATTTTAGCCGATTCTGAATGTGAGACAACTTTGGGAGGAGTTGGAAAACTGGGAAGTTGGTTTAACTTGTGACTGGAGACAAAAATGAGACTCAGAAAACAAACTGACCAAAGTCAGAAATATTCAAGAAAATTTGCTCGTTTGCAGGCTTGTTGTGTCAAACGTAGAAACTCAGCGTGATTCCTGCAGAAAATGTAAATATTTTTCATAATTTCGTGTCTCCTTCTGCTCCCAGATTCTGTCTTGAGTTTATGAAATTTGGGATGTTTGGTCGGGATGCAAACACAAGCTGATGATGAACTCAACAACCTGTTGAACCACGCCGCCAGCAGCACCTGTGATCAGCTGGATGGGCGGATAGCGTTGTGCTCCGGCCTCCACTGGTTTCCTCACATGTTTTGTGATTATTAACAGATGTTCAGAGCTTATTGTGGTTGAGGGGGAAAAGCAGTGGAGAGTGTGTGGGGTATTACCTGCAGGTTACAGGTTATTCCGGGATAATCCGGGCTCCGTTTCTTGTCTCCATCACTCCATAAAAACACAGTTTTGACCAAAGGCTGAAAACTGATCCGATTGGCATCGAGACCATAGAAAATTATTTCAGGATGCAGATGAATGTGTTCACTCTCACACACCAACCTGTTGGGTCAGAATGAAGATCACACGTCGTCGGTCTGTTGGAGGCAAAAACAAAACAAATTAACGGGAAGATGCCAGAGAAGTCAGTGATCCCAAATCCATGAATGCAGCGGGAATATTTTAAAGCTTCACACCTGGTTTCAGTTTTCGGAGTGGTCGGGTTCTTGTTTTCCTCACGTGAGCTCGACTTTCTTGTTGGAATTTTAAAGAAATTTCAAACAATTTTTAGACAAATTTTCTCCGATAGACATCTGGAGCCCGTCAGGACCACGCTTTAGTTTCCAAAGAGGGTTTTAAAGATGAGCATCCCTTCCTGGCCTGCAGGTCTCAGTCACGTTTGTTGTTTGTGTTCAGCTACGGAGCGACTCAGACAACCAGGACAACAACAGCAGGTTTCCTTCATCTGCGGAGTTTGTTTTACCTTCACGGCACTAAAGGGAGGAGCTGCAGGGCTCCACCTGCCTGCCAGACTCACCTGGAGCTGTTCACCCTCCTCCACCACCAGCCTGCTGCATGTTTGCTCCAGCGTAGTTAGCTCTGTTTGCTCAGAGGGAGCAGACAGTGGGAGGAAGTCCGTTTGTTACTGAACTGAAACACCTGAAAGACGTTTGATGTGTCCGGCTCAGCGTGATTCCACATGAAACTTTCCTAGTTCAGGTCTAACCCGGACTCGTTACAGCCTCCTGAACATGGCTCCAGGTGTTTCTTCAGAAATGGAATCCAGTTTACTTGCAGTTTGTTACAAGGAATCTGACTCAGTTTCACTTTTGCTGCTGGGCCTTATTTTCCCAAAACAAACATAAATGCTGAACAAGGACGTGAGTCAACACAGACAGACACAGAGAAGATGCTGAAGGAAGGTTGAAGCCTGTGAAAACAGACGAGACCGAAGGCTTCGGTGCTTGTTAGATTCCTGGTGGACCACGGGGAAACAGCTTTTGTGTGTTGTGGTGTATCTGTAGCGCCGTGGGGGGGGCACTTTAAGAAGTCAAACCGGCTCATTTCACTGCAGAACTGAAAGAGTAGGGACCTCACAGGTGCTTTAACTAGAGAGAAAAACCTTTTCTAAATGGAATGCAGCCCTACCACACCTGTGCATTCCCACTGTGTCGAGTCAAGGTGCAGATGAGATGATGCAGGAGGAAGTCAGCAGCTCTTAGGTCAGGTGTGTCCAAACTGTGGCCCTCAGTGATTGTTGCAGAATGATGAATTTAATCTTTCCAGCTGTTAGGGATTTCCTCAAGCTGCAGGTAGTTAGGTGATTGAGGAAATCCCTGACACCAGCTGTTGATGCAGAACGACACGTTCTAGCATTTTTACGTTCCCGTTTTAACTTCTGCATATTTTCAGGAGCACAAAGAAAAAAATCATTTTTTCTATTTTAAAAAAGAAAAAAATCCCATTTTTTCAGCCCACAGGAAACATTAGCCTGATGATTTTGTCCCTTGGCCCAACGTTTGGACACCCTTCGATGATTCAGGGGAACTATTTGGTTTTATTTGTTGTGTCTGAGAGCGTTTGGTTCTGGTGGCAGCTGCAGCACGTCTGAGGGACTGAGAGGCATTCAGAGGTTCTGCAGGAGGCGTGGGACGTTGGTAGATCATTAGTTAGAAGGACACAGGCTTCATGAGTCAGACCCAATCATGCTGCAGCGTTTAGAGACAGAGGTAAGTCGGTGACGTGCATCAGAAGGTTTTTATGGAGGAAGAACTGGTTGATTATTCCTAAAAGTCTTTATTTTTCTGTTTGATGTTTTTTTTAAGTCTTGTTGTGGAAAAATATGGTGTTTCTGTCTCTTTCTGTTCTCTGATGTATTTTGGTCAAAGAATATGATGTTCCAGCAGCTCGTCTGACGTCACTCCTTTCAGGCCCGTGTGATGAGGTAAAAAATATTATTTCCGACAGTCTTCACAAACATGTTTCTGAGAAAAGAAAAAATATCATGAATTCTTGTGTAAATACCTTTTTTTATATGATGACGTTGAAGTTTTACTTTGAGAGGCGGCTGATAAACTCCCTTTGAGCTCGCAGCAGCATCCTCGGCTCTCTACATCACTTCCAGGGATCTTCAGTTGTTCCATGAAAGCAAAACAAAAGAGTTTAAACCAGAAAAAGGAAAACCCTCAGCAGCTGGCTGAGCTGAAACGTTTCAGGTTTGTCCCTGAACGACGCTGGCCTAACGCTGCCTCTCACCTGTAACATGTGTGAATCTGAGAATCGAACTTTGAACCCTTTTTTTCTGAAGCGTGAACTTGCACAGCTCCAAGTGTGGCCGGTTATCATTCCCACCTCAGATGGGACACACGTGCTCTGTGTGGAAACGTGACTGATCTTTAGTTTTCATTTCCTACGTGGCACCAGCTACGTGCACTAAGCTGTTTTTATTTAACGAGACGCGACTCTTGCTCTTGTGTGGTTTATGTAAATGACCCTAAAGTGGGAATTCTGCTGGGAATCCTTTTGCTCAGTAAAAGATGGGAGTTGTCTGATGCTTTCCCAGAGTGCTGAAACACCCGCTGAGGTTTGTGCTGAGTGACAGTTTCCTAATTGTCTGACAGTCGCTGGTTCGGATTGTGTAGAGGATTACCCTAAAAACACAGCTGACCATCTGGAAACCATCTGCCTCGGATCTGCTTAAGTGGATAAATAGTGTTTCAACAGTTTCCAATTTACAAGATCCGTGTGAGGAAAAGAGGCTTCCTAACAAGTTTTCCTTGGTTTAGGGTTGCTCTGCGGTGAGAATCAGGATTATTTGTGGATCACTCAGAGGATTTCCTCTCTTCAAGCTATCTCTGCTCCTGAAAACAAACAACTGCTGCAGATTCTTCCCATTGTGTCCTGATCCTGTTGGAGGATGGACCCCATCCCAGGATGTCAGGAACTTCCTAAACACTTTTTTACCTTTTAGGAAAGTTTAAACAGTCGTTTTTATTAACATCAGAGACAAAAAGTTTAAAAAACTGCAATAAAATGACCTTAAAAAAGAAAAGTCCCTATTAAAATGTCCTGTGTTATGGGGAGTATATGTGCTCTACCTGCCAGGTAAAGGGTAAATCAGGTGAGTTTTAGGACTTTATTTCTGGGCAGGTTTTCCATTTGGATTCAGACATGTTGGAATCATCCCGTTTCTGTGTTTTTCACCAGCGCTTTTATTATGAAACAAATGTTTTCATAAAAAGCAGAGCTGTTGTTTTATGAACTTTTCTTCGCTCCATGTTTCAGAACAACTCATTCTGGCGTTTTGATTGATAGTAAAAGTTTGATTTATTTAGTTAGAAGTTTAAAGACTTTTCTGTCCAGACTCTGATTTATCCTAATTGTAGCAGAAACAGATGCTCATGGAAACACATGAAAGGCTCGTGCACAGCGCCGTATTCCCCTTTCTGCTCTCCGCTCTGAGGCGGCGGTGACAGATCTGATCCCGTGTCTCTGCTGTCGCCGCAGGCTTGTACGTGATGGCTCCTGTTCTGATGGCGTCGACGCCGGCCACCATGTGCACGCCCCTGAAGACGCTCAACGACAGCCTGAGCCACAGGCGGCGGTACATGGTGAGAGGACACAGTGAGGTTTAATGTTATTTCCCAGTGATGTTATTTTTTATGAATGTGTTTATCGACCCGTGTAAAAGCGTAATCGTTTAGACATCCAGAAAAGGTTACAGATAAATTCACTGATGGTCTCTGTCGTAACGGTGGTTTATCTCTCTCACAGAAGCACAACTTCCCCATAAACTACTCCATTCGAGTTTATCGTGAGGAGATCTTCAAACTGTCAAATATCAGCAGAATGGTAGGAGTCACAAGGCTTTCTCCTTTAGCCTCGAGGCTTCATGTTCAAATGTCATTCTGAAGCGTCATCCCACCAGTCAAACGTCTCTCTTTTCCTTTAGAGGTTAAAGGTCGAGGGTTTGGACGAGCTGGTCCTCCAGAGGCTGTGGTTTCAGGTCAACCAGGGTGTTCTAAAAAAGGTAAACAGAGTTATGTTGTTTATTTGATATCAGATGTGTTAAATCATCATCAGTGTGATCGCCTCTATGAAAGATGCTCCGGAGCATACGGGCGTGTGTTGACACAAGGAGGAAACGCATAACAAATCTCAGTGGAGAAGTAACTGTTGCTGCTCATCAACCCGGGAAGGGTCAAAGGTCAAATATCCAAACAATGTGGAGTCCATGGTCCTACGGAAAGAGAGCCTGGACGTCTCAGACTGAGTCTGCACCAGGTGTTGGTGAAAATGTCTGAACTTTTCTCTGTTTCTCACTAAAAACTGGGCGGAAGGCGCAAAAGCAGAGAAAAATACCAGAACCTCTGTAGGTTCACCCAGAGGTCAAAGGTCAATGCTCAGAAAAAGTATTATAAAACAAAAACCCAAGACCCAAGTAAGAGGGGTGAAGACGGTTAATAGGCAGAATGAGTGACGCCATGACAGGACAAGTTTGGCTTGTGTGGAAGGAAAAGTCCTCTAAAGAAACCAGGAGCACCTGGAATGAGGGGGGGTTTACCCATAATGCACTGCAGCACAAACAGCTGTCCCCAGCTTTCAGCATGGTGGTGGAGGACTGATGGGTTGGGCCGGTTCTGAAACCATCAGCTGAAGTTTGGAGAGACTGATGAGGTCATGAAGACGGAGTGGTTCATTAGTTATTATCATTAGGCTTTCGTTGTATCTTTAATATGTTTAAACTTCCAGATTCATCTCTGCATATGCACCTTAACCCCCCCACGTTTAAAGTCCCGTTAGTCATCGTCACACGTTGGTGAAATTAAATCTCCACGTCTGACCCGTCCCCTGGAGGAGCGGTGAGCTGCAGACACGGCCGCGCTCGGGAACCATTTAGAGTCTGTTTTGATAGGTTTCTTGGAATTCTGATGTTTGGTAAAAGTGAATGCTCTGTGTGGTAAAGACGTGTGTGATTACCTCTACCAGCCCCCCCCCCGACTAAGTCATATTTCCATTTGCTGTAGAAGTCATTAACATTCCTAATAAACAACATCCCATAATCATATTTCATCAACAAAATCAGATACAGGCTCTTGGAGCCTCAAACATCAGTCAGCTGCAGCACATCTGTCCAGCTGGGAGCCGTCAGGCATCGGTGGAGGTTTAACTTCACTAAATTTATCTTTGTTTTCTGCACTGGAGTGAACTCTTCATTCAACCTGAAAACGTTACTGAGGTGATTTCACACCAGGATGTTCCTGTTTCCTTATAAGGAGTTGCTGTTTCAGCCCACCTTTGATTTCATTAGTGATGTCGGGACCGAAGCGTTAAACCAAACACCAGTCAGACCAGTTAGTGTTTTACTTCTGCACACCAACCAATCAGAACGGAGCCCCGTTTTTATAAGCTCTTATTTCTAAGGCTTGAATCACAGGCTGCAGCGACTTTCAACGACATTTTCCATTTCGTCTCATTAGTCTCAGGGTCTCATTCTTGTTTTGATAGAATTTCTAACATATTTGAACCTTTTGCAAGATCTAGAATTGTTTTTTACAAAGTCGAACATTTTTAGGCAACTTTAAGAGGAGTCGGAGGACAAATTTGGAAATGAAAGAGCATTTTGGGCCTTCGTTCCTCCCGCTACCTGCTCCTTCTCAGATTCACAGATCCGACAGCGATAATTACACGTTGGTGCAAACAGCATTTAGCGATCATTTGCATCTGATAGCTGCACAATGTGGAGAAACATCAGGCCCAGAAGTGTCAGGGAGAAAGAAAAGTGCTGTTCCTCAGAGTCATCTACATGTCTGAATGGATAAAAAACAAAGTCACGTCTATAATCCGAACCAGAGCTAGCGGTTTCCTGCTCTAAGATGCAAACAAGGACCAGGTCTTCCTCAGAGTCACTAATAAACTCAAACCTCTGATGAAGCCAGGCCTTTGTGATTAAATTCATACACAAAGAATATGTGCATGATGGTATTAATCCACATGCAGCCACGCTGTTCTCCCATGTGAACTGGCCAGATATGAGACATGCAAAGTGTCAAATTTACCAATTCAGTGAAAATGTGATTTTTTTATACACTGCTAAAGAAAATCAAGGGAACACAAAAATAAAACCTCCTAGATCTGAATGAATGAAATATTCTTATTAAATACTTTGCTCTTTATGTAGTTGAATGTGCTGACAACAAAATCACACAGAAATGATCAATGAAATCAGATTTATCACCCATGGAGGTCTGGATTTGGAGTCACACTCAAAACTAAAGTGTAAAAACACACTACAGGCTGATCCAGCTTTGATGTCATGTCCTTAAAACAAGTCAGAATGAGGCTCAGTAGTGGGTGTGGCCTCCACGTGTCTGTATGACCTCCCTACGACGCCTGGGCATGCTCCTGATGAGGTGGTGGATGGTCTCCTGAGGGATCTCCTCCCAGACCTGAAATAAAGCATCCACCACCTCCTGGACAATGTGGCGTTGGTGGATGGAGCGAGACATGATGTCCCAGATGTGCTCAGTTGGATTCAGGTCTGGGGAACGGGCGGGCCAGTCCATAGCATCAATGCCTTCATCTTGCAGGAACAGCCGATGCACTCTAGCCACATGATGTCTAGCATTGTCTTGCATTAGGAGGAACCCAGGGCCAACCGCACCAGCATATTGGGAGTTAAGTGGCCACCTTGCAACTGGAAGGTTGTTGGTTTGCGTCCCGCTCAGTCTGTCGCTGTCATTGTGTCCTTGGGCAAGACACTTAACCCGCCTTGCCTGCTGGTGGTGGTTGGAGGGACCGGTGGCGCCTGTGCTCGGCAGTCTCGCCTCTGTCAGTGCGCCCCAGGGCAACTGTAGCTATAATGTAGCTCATCCCCACCAGCATGTGCATGGGTGGATGACTGATTGTGTTGTGAAGCGCCTTGGGGGGTTGTAGAACCCTAAGAAGGCGCTATACAAATACAGGCCATTTACCATGGTCTCACAAGGGCTCTGAGGATCTCATCTCGGTACCTAATGGCAGTCAGGCTACCTCTGGTGAGCACATGGAGGGCTGTGCGGCCCCCCCACACCATTACT
This sequence comes from Aphyosemion australe, assembly GCA_006937985.1. Lineage (NCBI taxonomy): Eukaryota > Metazoa > Chordata > Actinopteri > Cyprinodontiformes > Nothobranchiidae > Aphyosemion > Aphyosemion australe. The sequence goes on from SSNS01000063.1 coordinate 1,114,690, forward strand.
GACCCACTGCCAAACCGGTCATGCTGGAGGATGTTGCAGCAGCAGAACGTTCTCCACGGCGTCTCCAGACTCTGTCATGTCTGTCGTGTGCTCAGTGTGAACCTGCTTTCATCTGTGAAGAGCACAGGGCCCCAGTGGTGAATTTGCCAATCTTGGTGTTCTCTGGCAAACGTCCTGCACGGTGTTGGGCTGTAAGCACAACCCCCACCTGTGGACGTCAGGCCAGACCTCCATGCTCTGGACACTACGCTGACAGACACAGCAAACCTTCTTGCCACAGCTCGCATTGATGCACCATCCTGGATGAGCTGCACTAGCTGAGCCACTTGTGTGGTTGTAGACTCCGTCTCACGCTACCACTAGAGTGAAAGCACCGCCAGCATTCAACAGTGACCAAACATCAGCCAGAAAGCAAGAACTGAGAAGCCATTTACACAACAGCAGGTGAGACTGATTGTCCATCAGTGTTGCTTCCTAAGTGGACAGTTTGATTTCACAGAAGTGTGATTGACTTGGAGTCACGTTGTGTTGTTGAAGTGTTCCCTTTATTTTTTTGAGCAGTGTAGTTTTTGTGTCTCCATCAGCAGCAGCTCGGTGAGATGGTTTCCAAACCAAACATTCACTTTGTTTCTCTTTCTGTAACGTGTGTGTCGTAAACTAAAAAGGAGTTGATGTTTCAGATCATCCGGGTTTTGCCTGAGAGACATCCTTCCCGGTCGTACACAGCAGAGCTGGAGAGACGCTTCAGAGATGCAGAGGGCGTCTTTGTTCAGTCGCATCCTGCTGAGGTAAAACTGACTTCTTCTCCTGTTTGGGTCAAAGTAGCTGGGAACCGTGAGTCCGGTGGAGGTGAAGGAGACTGAAAAGAAGTTCTGTATTGTAAAGTCAAAGATTCATAATTTAACAACAATATTTTGGGTTAATTAGCCCATCATAAAACTTGAGTTCATTTATCAAAGTCATATTTTTCACTATGTTATTCATACAAATGTTAAAGTTCCCAACTAAATATTTAGTTAGCAAGCTAAATATTTAATTTAGAGTTAAACTAAACAAACTAAATATTTAGGTCTGACCTAAATATTTAGTTTGTAAAATAAATATTTAATTTAGAGCTAAAAATTTAGTTAATAACCTAAATATTTAGCTCCTAATTAAATATTTATTTTACAAAATAACTATTTAGATCCCAGCTGAATATTTATTTTGGACCTAAACATTTAGTTTGCTAAATCAATATTTAAGTTTAGCCCCAAAATAAATATTTAGCTGGGATCTAAATGTTTATTTTGGGGAAAAAATATTTAATATGTAGTTAAATATTTAGTTTGTAAAATAAATATTTAGCTACAAATTAAATAGTTAGTAAATGAAATATTTATTTTACAAACTAAATATTTAGGTCTGACCTAAATATTTAGTTTGTAAAATAAATATTTAATTTAGAGCTAAAAATTTAGTTAATAACCTAAATATTTAGCTCCTAATTAAATATTTATTTTACAAAATAACTATTTAGATCCCAGCTGAATATTTATTTTGGACCTAAACATTTAGTTTGCTAAATCAATATTTAAGTTTAGCCCCAAAATAAATATTTAGCTGGGATCTAAATGTTTATTTTGGGGAAAAAATATTTAATATGTAGTTAAATATTTAGTTTGTAAAATAAATATTTAGCTACAAATTAAATAGTTAGTAAATGAAATATTTATTTTACAAACTAAATATTTAGGTCTGACCTAAATATTTAGTTTGTAAAATAAATATTTAATTTAGAGCTAAAAATTTAGTTAATAACCTAAATATTTAGCTCCTAATTAAATATTTATTTTACAAAATAACTATTTAGATCACAGCTAAATATTTATTTTGAAGCTAAACATTTAGTTTGCTAAATCAATATTTAAGTTTAGCCCCAAAATAAATGTTTATTTTGGAAAAAAATTGTTAATTTGTAGCTAAATATTTAGTTTGTAAACGAAATATTTAGCTACAAATTAAATAGTTAGTAAATGAAATATTTATTCTACAAATTAAATATTTAGTTTGTAAAATAAATATTTAACTCTAATTTAAATATTGCTAACTATATATTTAGTTGGGATCATTAATATTTATAAATATATGAAAATATGACTTTGAAAAATGAACTCATTTTTTTCTCTTATGATGGGATAAATAACCCAAAATATTGCTTTTAAGTTATGACCCTTTGATTTTACCAGTGGCACCCCATAGTTCTGGTTCTCTTTGCTTACTGACTCACTGTGCTGGTCTATTTTAATCCAGATTATTAGACTGATTTACTAAATGTTGAGTGATTGGACAGCGTAGATTCAATTCTGTCTCCTGGCGTCGCCACATCGCCCCGCGGTGACGTAACGAGGCAGGACTGGAAGTCATCAGATGTTGTGACTAATGTTAAAATAATTTGGTTCAACACTCACAGCATCGTGGAGAAACAGGAGGTCTGTTGCGTCTCACCTCGCCCCGGTTGGGTCTGACGTGCAGTGACCTCGGACTCTTTTAGCAGAAACAACCCTTTAGAATGGCCTGCATCAGGGCTCCTGACAGATGAAACCTAAAGAACATTTCTGATGCTTTTAGAGGCTCAAAGCTGTCTTAGATTGTCGATTAACTGCATTCTAGCTCCACTTAAACGTTATTTAATCTCACCTTTCTGATTATTTTAAACTTTCCTGCAGCAGGATAACGGTTTTAGTGGAGTTTTTCTTTTATTCCTGTCGTGGCATCATGAAAACATTCCCACACCTGGTTGGTTTGGAGATTTGTTCCCTTAGAAACGGGATTTTATATCTACTCGGGTTATCTTTGGCGCTGAACCAGTCTCATCATCTAAAACCTGACTGATTGGGTTACAGATTCCTAAAGCTTCCGTGACCGTCTCTCATGGATGCCTTTTGTCTCCAGGTGTTCCAGCAGGAGCTTCCAGAGAAGATCCAGGACATTTGGGATCAGTTAACAGAAGAACCCGACAGAGTGCCGGAGTCCAGCTGCAGATTTGCTTCCCCCAAGTCCCTGGTGGACAGCTTGTGCCACACCATGTTCTGCCTCTTCAGCGACTGCTTCGTCCCCACAGAAGCTCAGCAGGACTGTGAGTTCCACATGAGATGTTTCACTAAATGCCAGAGAAGAACGTAAAAGTGTTTCCACATGAAGACTGTGCAGTTCTGCAGCTTTTTCTGCAGGAATCACAATTGGGCGTTAGATTAGTTGTGACTTGATTGGAGTTCATCTGGCAGTAAAACCCGTTCAGTCGTTGTTTTTGGGTCTCCGTTATGTTGTGAAAGTTCTTCTCAGGCTCGTGATCAAAGAGCAGCCGGGCCTTTGATGCTTTAGGTCGTGCTGCAGCTTCTGCCAAACCATCTGGGCACATTTTGCCTCACAGATTCCCACACAGCCGTATTAATCTGTAACCTGACATGTTGGACAGTTTGAAGCACAGAACCACCTGGAAAGCTGACACTGGACGGTGTTTGGAAAACAGGTGCAGGTATTTCTAAAACATAGAGTAAATCATTAATCAGCGTCAGTCATCGACCAATCGGGGAATTACCAGAAGCTGCCTCGACCCGCCGGGTTGTTGGTCCTGTGTGATGCAGACGTTGTTGTTTCTAGAGGATTTGGGGTCATCCCTCCTCAGGATGTGAGGCATTTCCTGCTTCAGAAGCCCTGATATGATCACATGTGGCAGGATTCATCAGAAGTGTTGTGCTCTACTACCGTTTTGTGGCTTTAATCTGGCCTGACAGGCCCCCGTAGGAAGGATTTAACGAGGATAACTGATATCTGAGACTTCCTGGAGTTTCTGTCCTCCACATTCAGACACGAGGTGGCCGACGGATTGCTGCGACAGCTGACGCTTTGAGCAGACGACGCTCAGGGGAGTTTTATTAAGCAGGACTCATCTTTAACACGGGGTGACAACTAAACATCAGACGTGCTAAAATTTGTTCTACATGTGATCTGCTGTGTTGATTTGCTGCTACAGGGAAGCTGTGTAACAGTCCGGCGTCTGATTGGACCCGAGACGTGCACAGCAACCCAGCGATGAGGTTTTATTTTAAACGATGAAGGGGGGCGGAGCGTGCAGCGGTTTGGCTCTAGTCAGAGCACTCTGACTGGTCTGTAGCAGACAACACCTGGTAGATTTACCCTCTCAGGGTGTTTTCTAGAAGGTGAACACCACAGATGTAGGTTCAACTGACAGCCAATCAGCAGGTTCGAGCGAGTGGGTGGGAGCATCCACAGCGCTCCGCTGTGGGGAATACAGCGGTCCAGGAATTTATGTCAGATGCTCAGATGGAGTTTTAAGCTGAGAACTTATCGCTGTAAGGAGGCAGGAAACTGTTAAACAGAGGTCCGGTTACAGGAGGAATGCTGGTGGGCGTGGCCTAAGCTGCAGACAGGTACGACAGGAGCAGAACAGGACTGGATCATGACGAGCTGTTTAAGTGCATGATCCAGGTTAGGGTCAGGAACATGGTTGAACCCTCTCGAGGGATCGGTCTGAACACGGCGGCCCGTCAGCGTGAAGACGTGATGCTGCGTGAGGCCTGAACACCTGGTGAGCATGCGGCTCCTGGTGCTGCCTGTTGTCTCATGTGGGTGAAATTCTAGCTCAGATCCTAATCTGAATGCTGATTACCCCCAAGGTTGAAAAGGCCGTAAAATCTCTTTTATTTCAGCTTCAGGGTCAGCTGCATTTTTGTGTCACCTGGTGTCAGGTGAAACCCCCCCCCCCACCCCCCCGGGAAGCTACATGTTATTAGAAACATCCAAAAGTAAAAGGAGTTTGTTTTAGTTGGTTTCCAACATTCTGGTTCTTGACTCAGGAGACGAGGTTTGGAGCTCCGCCATCCAGAGGGAGCTCTGAAGTGAGTCGCTGCTCCTCCTCAAAAGGAGTTGGCTGAGGTTGTTCCCGAACCTGAACTCTCTGGGGGGATTATAAACCCTATCAGGTCTGGAACTCCGTCTCTGGTAAATGGGAGGTCTGGGTTTCCTTCCAACCATGGATGGAGATGAAACCTTCCACTTGAAGGGTGTGAGGAGTCTCCAGCAAGGCTGATCCATTTATATCCTTCAAAACAGTGTTCAGAAGGTGTCGGGTCACGGAGCTCCCAATAACATATCTGATCCAGACACGAAGGCAGTGAAGTGGTGTAAGACCAGAATGCAACCGTAACACCCCTGATAAATAATCCCAACACATTTGTCTGTCAGACTCTGACATTATAGTTTTCATCAATCTTCCTTCTCATCTGTTTTTCAGACTGCGGAGTTTCCCATTTGAGGAGAGGCAATAAAACGTCGACCCAGAATGCCGAGCAGGAGCCAGCAGAGTGACGCTTCCTTGTTGGTTCTGCTCTGAGGTTAGGATGAACATCTCTCTTCCAACCGGAGAGGTCATAATGAAAGATCAACAAGTCGTTCCCAAACGGAGCCAAAACTGTCGTATTGACTCAAAGCCTTGGCGCGGCGACGCCAGCCAAAGCTGATGACACCATGACGACGACGACGCTCGTTTTTACTTTGTGAGCATCCGGACTGTCTGTGTCACCGGCATGTTGCTGATTTTTGAGAAGACGCTCTGATCTTTGGGAATTTCCACTTCTGAGGGTCAGGAGGACTGATGCATGTCCATCTTTGTGGCGTCTGAGACCGATGGCGTGCTTGTCTATAAAAATGCATAAATTCTTGTTTATTAGCAGAACAGAAGATGGATTCTTGAAGAGGAGCTTCCTTTGGTGGCTCAGCTGAATGACGAACAAGAGACTTTGTAAAATCTCCAAACATCTCATTATTTAAAGAAAGTTTTTACACGTGTGCTCAAATAATCAGAGACCATCTCAAACTTTATTTATATCTTTTATTTTTGTTTTTGTCCAAACTTCAAGTTTTTTTAATCAGGTGTTACAAAAACAGATAAATAAATCAAATCATGGTTGATTTATTCTTAGACCCAAGTTTGGTTTAAGGGTTCCTGACGTTTTATGGCACTGATCATATCTTTATAACAAAAACACATTTATACATTTATTATGAGTTCTTATCAACATGCACATTATAACACATGGTAGTAATAGTAATATGTGGTACTTCATATCCATATTTCCTGCCTTGAATGGTGTCTTAATTACACTTTTGTCCGTTTTATTTTTACAAATCAAATCCAGGAAGACGTCCATGGAGTGGAAACAGCCAGGTGCACCCTGTTAACCCATAAAAATAATACAATTAATGCTGAATTCTGCTGGGAAACTTTGGTACGTCCACAACAGCAACATGAATAAATAATAAATAACCTCAGAAATATTCATTTCAATAACTAAAGAGCATTTTTGAAAGCACAGAATTAACCTAAAATATCCAGAGTTCACATTTTAAAGAGGCTTCAGGCTCTGGTTTATGTCAAAAGGCGGCAGATCTGCACTTCTGAGTGAATACAATTAATGATGGTTTAAAATATGAGACCAACTATTTAAGCCTAATTTCTACCTGATCGACGAGTTGCACGCAGACATCCTGCTATAAAAGTAGAGAAAAGCTGCTACGGAAGCCTGAATGTCCGTGTAGAAAATAAGAGTGCATAATATATATATATTTTTTTCCCAGGCGTGTTGAAGCTTTAAAACACAGCTGCTCGGGGGAAAAGTAGGATGGTGCGATAGAAAACATACAGGTGCATTTTCTGATGCGTGCCATACTCTGTCAGTGTGTTTTGCCTTTGTTCTGCCACCTTTACGTTGACCTTTTAAAACTCCACAAAATAATTTTTGGTTACATTCTGTGATGATTTGTTTCTGAAATGTTAACAGAAATATAAGTTTGATGAATTTCTCTGATCAATGGAATACCATCAGCATTCCAACGGATCTTCTATTAAGATTCCAGACTTTGGAGCAAAAGCAACAAACCAACTGGCTCCACTTCTCTCTAAAGTCAGGATTGTTGCTTTAAAATAAATCTGATGTTTTCAGGAGTTCTTGTGTTTGCTGGTGTAGATTCTCAGTCATCAAAATCCTAACAAAAGGAATCAAAACTGGCCTGACTTTTGTTTTTCAAGGATTCAAGGATTATTTATTTGTTATTTGACAGAAGCCTGTCAGTCACCCACAGATTAAAATCAGCAGAGAAACAACTAAAACATGCCCTGGAGGGCCAGAGTTCGACACCACTGAGATATTAGTTTTCACAAATTCACACGTAACAAAGAAAAACTGGTCAGGTTTGAAAATAGCTGTTATACCTGACTAACTGTTGTGTTATTTGGATTTTACCAAAAGAAAAATATGATACACCAGTGGATTTTAAAATCCAAATGCAGAACACAAGATAAAATCAGAAATATAGTTTCAACATTTTCTTTACATAAGGAGGTATTTATTCCGCCACACTCGTGACTAAAGGTATTTTTATCAGTGGGTTAAATATTAATGAGTCAGATTTCTGTTTTCATGAAGCATTTTACACCAAAGCTCTGTTTCAACCACAGGAGGGAGGCTGATTTTCACATGATTTTTCTGATAATTGTTGCTTTTATCAGACAGAACTGGGTTTCTAAATGCAAAACATCCCAAATGATCTGCCTAATAAATGGAAAATGGTGATGATGGTTTATACATAGAGTGCATTTGTCTTCATGAATCATATGAAACTGTCTGGTTGTGTTTTCTAACCACAAGAGCAGCTTGTGATAAAACAGCCTTTCTAACAGAAAAACATGTTTGTTGTCTCATAGATTATTGAAACAGATTTTTTTAAACACAAGATATTAAATATTTATTTTTTGGAAATGTAAAATGCTATGTCCTAATACTTTTATGACAGAAATGCAAAAATAAATCATTATTTTTTATCAACATCTCAGTTTCCAGCATGTTTAATTTAACATCTGATTATATCGTAGTTTATTTGCAAAAACGTTTGTGTCAACATTTTAGACAAACTTTATTTGCATCCATCAGAACATTACATAAATGAAACGGGTAATAAACAGTATCAGACTAAACTAAAAACTATCAGACTAAATTCAAGAGAAAAGAATACAACTTAACATAAATACGTTGAAATAAAGAAAAAACATTTTTTGTTCATTTACCGTTTATGCAGTTAAAAGTTTTGTTTTGTCTGAGTTTTTCAATGTGATTGAGCAGCGTGTGCTTCTTGTTAGCGGCTAGCAAGGTTAGCCTTAGCTAAATTCTGAATTACACAGCATCTTTGTCAGATCACATCCATTTCTATTTAGCTCATTTTAACTTGAAAGTGAATGTGTGCGGATTCTCACAGATCTCAGTAACATGGAAGGTAGCCTAACCACCAAGCATGAAGCATATGCATCATTTTACACACAAGATTAATGCTAAGTTACATCTAATTACTGATAATATGTCTCCAATCCTGGTCCACGAGATCTGCTATCCAGCATGTTTTACTTTCTAACTCCTGCACACCTGATTTTAAAAATCAGAAGGTCTGCAGAGCTTAAAGACCACTAATTCAACCACTGACTCAGTTCTGTAGGAGCGTGTAAACTTGGGTTTAATAAATTAGCAATAATATTGGATGAGACCTGCTTTACGTTCTGCATTTTTGTTGTTTTCAGGAAATGTTGGAGAATGGTAAATGATAAATGGCCTGTATTTGTATAGCGCCTTCTTAGGGTTCTACAACCCCCCAAGGCGCTTCACAACACAGTCATCCACACATTCACACACACATTCACACACACATTCACACACACATTCACACGCTGGTGGGGATGAGCTACATCGTAGCTACAGCTGCCCTGGGGCGCACTGACAGAGGCGAGGCTGCCGAGCACTGCCGCCACCAGTCCCTCCGACCACCACCAGCAGGCAAGGCAGGTTAAGTGTCTTGCCCAAGGACACACAGCAGCATTCTCTGGCCGGAGCCGGGATCGAACCTGCAACCTTCCGATTACTGTACAACCCGCTCTACCTCCTGAGCTGCTGCTGCCCTGAGAAGCAAGTTATGGGAAGATTTCTACTAAGATTTCAAGAGGCAGGTCACCACCAGACCACACTGGTGCTGGTCACAGCTCGTGGATGTGGAGGAGGAAGTTTCACAATCAGCGGTTTGTATGTGAATACCCAATGTAATATGCTCGCTCTTATTTCAGTTTCTGTCAGTGAGCCCAAGGGCAGCTGGAACTACAATGTAATTCATCGCCAGCAGTGTGTAAAAGTGTGTGGATTGATGGTGTAAAGTCGCTGTTCAAGTGCAGGTCATTTATCATTTATGTGGAGGTGTACACAAAGTAAACAGAGTAACGCATATGCCCCAACTGATCATTTGCACGTAGACTGTGAAGTTCCACTTCTCCGTGAGATTAAGTTACAGATGTAGTTGGGTAGTAATCCAAGCATGGCCTTGTAAATGAAAGTGTACCAATGTGCCAACCTCCTGGTGGACAAAGAAGGCCATCCCACTCCAGAATACAATTCACAATGATGGGTCAGTGGTCTACAGTTAGTAATAAACCTCAGCGAGGCATGATAAACCACATCAATCTGACCAAGACACTGTGCTGAGGCATTCATATACAAAAGGTCTCCATAATCCAGAATAGACAGAAATGTTGCAGTAACTAGTTGTTTTTTTGCCTCAAAAGAAAAACACAGTTTATTTTGAAAAAAGAAACCCAGTCTGAGTTTGAGTTTCTTCACAAGATTATCTATATGGGGCTTGAAGGAGAGGGAGTCATCGAGCCAGACACCAAGGTATTTGTATGTGTGGACCACCTCTATGATATTTCCCTGCAGAGTGGTCACTGGGGGCATACTTACAGGTCTTTTTTTAGAGTTTGAAAACAACATTAGTTTAGTCTTGTCAGCATTGAGGACCAATTTTAACTGCAGAAGTGTTTGTTGGACCTCATTAAAAGCTTTCTGTAAGAATTCAGCAGCTTTAGTGGGGGATGTTCCAAAACAGTAAATGATTGTGTCATCAGCGTAAAAGTGCATATTAGCATCCGACACATTTTGTCCTATGTCATTAATATACATAATGACATAACTTCATGAAGAGAGTTTTTCAACTGAGCTCTATTTTTTAATAATAAGAAAATTTGTTTTCATGTTGGGAATTTCTATATTAAATATATATTTAACTAATATTAATTAACTAGTCAGAAACCTTCACGTTTGGACAGAAACTTCAACTTTAGGTGTTTTGCTTTTATTTTGGAGCACCATTTTTGTTCCTCGGTATTTGCCGTAGTCTAGAAGTTTCACTCCGCTGTGGATTTATTTTGAAAGCCTTGCCCGGAAGTGACGTATTTCTAATTTGTTTGACTGTAAAATTAAGTGCGCATTTTCGGGATTTCTGTCGCGAACATCGACCTGCAGTCCGTGTAAACCCTCGGCGTTATGGCCTCCGGTGGCGGGATTCAAATACCGAGCCGTCTGCCGCTCCTGCTGACCCACGAAGGGGTGCTCCTCCCGGGCTCCACCGTCCGCTTCAGCGTGGACTCTCCCCGGAACATGCAGCTGGTCGGCCAGCGGCTGCTAAAGGGCACCTCGCTGAAGAGCACCATCATAGGAGTGATTCCCAACAGCAGAGACCCAGAGCAGGACACCGACGACCTCCCCACCTTACACAAGTACATATTACCGGGTTATATGTTTGTTTACACCTGCTTATGCTGTTTGTTTGAAGGTCCGAGAGCCTCAAAAGTTACAAACCGCAGAGCTTTAGCTAGTGTCAATATTTTAGCTTGTTTGTGTGTCATTGCTGTCAGATAAGGACTTTAAAATCTCCCTCTGCAGGTAAAAGAACACAAAGATCCCGCTGACTGTTGGTATTCAGACTAATAAAAACCAAATCGTGATTCCAGTCCATAAAACTTCCCCTAGAATTATTTAAAACACATATTGTGTCTGTAAAAAAGCACAATTTCAGTGTTTAAACAAAGTTCGATTATGTTTTGAGACTCCTCAGATGTGAGCTGGGTTATATATATATATATATATATATATATTCCTTATGCACCAAACAAATCACCGGTGATCAGACTCAGCCCATCAACCATCAGAAATTCTAAATTCTGATTTATTTATTTATTTTTGCACTGGTTCATGAATGCACCATTGTCAAAAATACGACATCATCCCAGTCAGTGAACTCACCATCACTAAGTGCTTATTTTGATCTTCTGTCATTTTTATTTACTTCCAGAATCATGATGATGATGTCGATGAGAAATTGGTGAAAAATAATGAATCTGTTTTATTCTTTTTAACATAAATCAGAATCTTCATGTTTGAGCTGCACAAAAATCAGAAATGGGTATCGGCCCGCACACCCAGAACCAGTGCAGCTCCTCTTTTAAAGATGCAGACTGGTCAAACTTTTGTTCCCTGAAGCTTATCCATAAAAACACAAGCATTTTAGCAGGCCTTGTGTTGTAGCCTGTGGTTGTACTGGTTTGTTCCAGAACCGTCTGCAGGCTCAGCAGTGGACTTTAAACTCTTATCTGTGCTGGAATCAGCTGGTTACTGAGTTGCAGCTGCAGCTTTCTGGGTGGTTCGAGTTCATTTTGGCTCAAGAACCTAAAATATGAGAAAAGCAGCTATTTTTCATGTTCCAGTGGAGTTAAAAAGGACTTGTGTCTGGAACAATACTTTACCACAAAATTCCTCGGAGCACTCAAACAGGACTTCCTTCTGCTCCGTGTAGCTGAATAAAAGTGATCAGAGGATCCATTAGATGGGTCTCAGAATCGTTTCCGCCTGTTCCAGGCTCAGAACTCAGAGGAAACCAGATTCAATCTGAGACGTTCTGTCAGATTTTCAGACCAACAGCTTCTGAGTTCCATTGGATTTCTGTTCATGTCATCCGTAGGTTTGTTCTGGATCCAAGGGAGGACAAACACCAGACAGGAGTTTTGCAAAATAAGGAGGCAATTTATTTAAAAACAGTCTACCACGTTCAAAAGGTCTCTAGAAAAACCCGTTCTAAAAATTGTCCTCCAACAGCATTCTACACCGGCCACCAGTCCGATCGTCAACGGGTTCCCTCCTGCAGGGCTGTCAAACCCAGCCGACCCTCCGCCGCTCCGCACCAGCCGCAGCCCAGCGCCTCGGTGCGCTCCTCTTTCCTGGCTCCGCGTCTCCGCAGTGCCTCCTTCCTCTGGTACAACCCACTTGCTCCGCAGCGCCTCCGTCCAGTATCTGTCTCGCTCCTCTCCTCTGCAGCTCCCTGGCACAGCTGCTCTCCCGGGGCACGCCACCCACCTCGACCCAAGGCCTCTACCCGGACACAGGTACCAGCACCAGCACTGCGCCGCTTATATGTGCGGAGGGAGGGCCACCCACGCTCCTCCGCACTCAGCCACCTGTCCATCTCCCGGGACCGTGCTCCAGGTGCTCCGGTGGGTGGGGGGTGGGGGTGTTGGGCGCACTTGCCCCCTGTGGAGGCCTCGCCGTCCAGGGCGCACCTCTTAATAGCTGTCTGGTTCCTTTCGTTCTCCTGTCGTCTCTCCCGTCCGTCACCTGTGGGAGGGCAGCTGATCGTCCCACTCCCCTCCCCGCTCTGCAGCCAGTCCAGTGTCTCTAGGGAGCTTCACAATGGGGGGAAAGCAAAACATACCAACAACTAAGAACATGCACTTAGATTAAATAAAACACAATTCCCACTGTGTGACATTCAGCTGATTTAAACCTGTCCTGATTATTATTAAATATTGTTTACTCCTGTCAGCTGTTAAAGACCCATCAGGACAAACACACACTGGGCATTTGTAGTCTACCTTCCACTAACACTTTTGAATATTTTGCATATTTGCACATATGTTTTTTGCAAGTTGCATTGTTTATTTATAATTCGTGAACGCTTCCGCCCCAGGACAAATTCCTGATTCAGGCAACTGGAGACAAGACAACAAGGTCGTGCTGCAGCTCAGGAATAATTCTGTTTGTTTGATGCAAACGTATAAATCTCAGATTTTCATGTTTTGATAGCTCTGTAGTTGGTTTCCTCTCTCTTTTGGACCGATTTGTAAATCTTGGCCTCTAAATCAGTCGGGCTTTGATTTCTAATAAGCAGTTCACCTGTCTAAATTAGGTCCTGGAGTTTAAATCCTCACCGCTCGCTGAGCGTGGCTCGATGATTTCATGTGGTCATAAAAGTCATAATGAGGGCTGTGCTTAATTTTTCCCCAGTGACATGAAACTGGAACCGCTCCTTCCCATCCACAGCTTTCCAAATCTGATGAAAAATGCTGTTTGTGTGTGACTTTGTGAACGGGAAGCATGTTTAAAGTTTTCAGAACCTCCATAAATCCAGAAAGCAATTTAGGCACTTTATCGTTTTCCCACTTTCCTGGAATAACACTGACAATAAAATCCATTATTTCTCAGATCATGATTTTTCAGAATTTGTGTTTTTAAAGAATAAAAAGTGGAATTGACAAAAGTAATGTTGCATCACTCTAATAATTAATATGGAATAATATCACCTCAGGCGGGATCATACTTTTTAGGAAGGCCATATGTGGTCGTTCCTGGAGCGCTGAGGATCCTCCGGCATCGTCGGCTCCGTTTCACACCTCTGTTTGTGTCTCTGTAGCATCGGGACGGCTGGGATAGCGGTGCAGGTGGTAGGCAGCAACTGGCCCAAGCCTCACTACACTCTCCTCATCACGGGACTGTGTCGCTTCAGAGTCTGCGGCCTGCTGAAGGAGCGACCTTTTGTCCTGGCAGAGGTAACGTCTCTGTGTTCAGGTGTTGGTTTTTAAAGCGGTGAAAGAGAACGGGGCCATGCGGACAAAAATGATAATTTTCTTCCTGTAATCAGATAAGAGTCCAAGCTACACGCCCCAGATGTCACACAGGTACTTTTATTTATAATACGGTTATAACTTATGTAAAAATTAAAAATTCTATATGGGTTGGGTCATATCAGATCATTCATGATCATACATTAAATGTTTCCTGGATAAATATAAATAAATATCATGATTTCAATTCAATTTTATTTGTAAAGCCCCTTCCTACCCCCAATCAAGGGGGCCCAAGGTGCTGAACATAATTTAAAAACAACTAAGACACAATAAAACAACTGTGCAATAAAATACAAAAATAGAACATAAAAGATAAAATAAAAATAAAACATTCAAAGATAAAAGAGCTAAAAACATGATCAAAAAATTAAGACACAAGTAAAAAACTAAGAAACAGATCTAAGGTGAACCTTAAGCCTGGCTTTATAAGTGGGCAACGATGTGGACTTTCTTATTTCTAGTGGCAACTGGTTCCAAAGCCGAGGAACCAGAACCAAAAAGGCACGATCACCTCTGGACTTGCGCTTTGACCGCGGTACCACTAGGAGGTCACTCTGACCCGAACGTAGTGATCTTGAGGGAACATAACGGGTCAGCAGCTAAGTTAAATATGGGGGGGCAGTTCCTGACAAAGAGTTAAAAACAAAGACCAAAATCTTGTGGAGGATACAACATTTCACCGGTAACCAGTCCAAAGCAGCTAGAAGGGGCGTGACATGGTCCCACTTCCGTGCTCCAAAAAGAAACCTAGCCACAGCGTTCTGGACCAGCTGCAGTCGAGTTAATAAGGACCGGCTCAGGCCAGCATACAGGGAGCTGCAATAATTTAATCTAGAGATGACAAAGGCATTAGTCACAGTTTTTAATTCCTGTTGCGTGAGGATCGACTTAATCTTAGATAAGCGCCTCAACTGGTAAAAACATGAACGAACAACAGAATTTATCTGAGCATCGAATCGTAAAGCAGAATCTATTTTAACACCCAGATCCGTAATTACAGACTTCTCATAGGGTAGCAGCGATAAAAGGTCCAATCTATGGGGCTGGTTGTTATTTGGGGTAAAAACTATTATTTCAGTTTTGCCCTCATTCAAAGTCAAGAAATTGGACCCCATCCATTGAGTAACATCCTGTAAGCAAGTCACCAGCTGCTGTATGCTACCCCTGGTCCCTTGCTGGATTGGTAAATAAAGTTGACAATCATCAGCATAGAGATGGAAGCTAATGTTATGTTTCTTAAACAACAGTCCCAGTGGTAACAAGTAGAGTGAAAACAGCAGGGGACCCAGAACAGAGCCCTGGGGAACACCCCACCTAAGCTCAACATCTCTTGATGAATAAGAACCAAGGGAAACAGAAAAAGTCCTATCCATAAGATAGGACCTCATCCACTCTAACACAGAACCAGAGAGTCCAAGCGATTCAACAAGATCTGATGGTCAACAGTATCAAATGCTGCTGGTCCAACAGCAGCAGAACCACTGCCTCACCAGCATCAGTTGCTAAAAACATCATTTAAAATTTTTAAGAGGGCAGTTTCAGTGCTGTGTCCAGTCCTGAAGGGTGATGACTGGATCGTGGGTCATGGCTGGAATCTATTCACTCATATCAGCAAGTGGGGAAAGATTCCTGCTAGTTTCTGAGGTATTTTGGCCGCTGCAGGCCCCCGTACCTGTTAGCTGGATGTGCAGGGTGGCTCAGCCCCTCTATCCACACAAAAACACACAAATCACCTTACTTTTGCCTTCAGGTGTTACATGATAATAAACGCGATCCTCAGAGTGCTGCAGAGGCGTCTTATTTCTGTTTTGACATATTTTGAACGATAACTGTTGGGACGTGGGCGCTGCCAGCAGCTCCTCTCTGGCTGTAAATCACGCTCTTTGGCTTTAAACAGAAGCAGATCTTCTACACGCACACAGCAGCTGCCTGTAAAACAACCCAAGAGCAAACAGAGAGAATCTCCAGAAGGCATAGGACCGGCTGACGTGTAAATTTAGGCATCGCAGCTCAATTGGATCAGCCGGACAACCTTTGGAAGTGTCCCAGCTGGAGCTTCCATCAGAACCCAGCCAGGTGTAAATGTGGTCTGTGCAGCGTGACCACATTCCCAACCAGCAGCAGCTGTTCCAGAAGGTAACAGAGCTCCTAAATCCTCCTCTGTGGAAAATTCAGCAGGTGTCCTGCAAATACAGGTAACATTTTCTCAGAAAAGAAACAAACCTGAGTTCCTACGGCAACATCCGTCAGCCCTGACCCATCAGGGATCCAATCAGAAATGATTTACACAAAACGTTAATAAAAACGAGAATCTGGGTGTTTTCTGCAGATGTGCTAGCCTGGCAAGCCATCCTATATATGTGAATATATACTCTGCAAAGCAAGAATTTGGTCTAGTTCACTAGGCTACAGATGTGCACCAGGTCTAAAGGCTTCTGAAGAGAACAACACTCCAGAAATATCACGATTAAACTGGGGTGCGTCTCAGAGGCAAAGTGTCATGTCGCTCTGCTAAATTTACGCTTGGAGTCTATTTTTTTACTCGCTACACTTCCAGAACGCATCCAGCTCAGCAGTTCAGCTCAGGCTAGACAGGAAGTCAAACACGGGAGCCGTGTAAAGCATCTGCAAACTTTCAAAATAAAAGACGTGCGGAATAATCCATCATAACCTGAGACACCTTGGAGGTAAAATGATCAGAAATAAACCCGATACCTTTTGGATACATGCTGCCCTCTTTCTACTTGCTCATTATCACATGAACAGGTGAAGTCACGCGTGATCTTGCAATTCTCGTGTGACTTTGTGATGTAGCCTGAGCAGCTGTATTTAACACACTCACAGCCGCTACAATGTGGGACGTCGCTGAGGCGGCGGTGAAGACGTCACACATCCGCTGTGTCCTGGCTGTCATTAACATCCCTGAAATGATCCTTCAGGACCTTCATCCTTCATGTATCTGGACCTAATCTGCAGGTTGAGCAGCTGGATAAACTGGAGCAGTACACGACATCAGCAGCAGAGGGCGCTGCAGCCGAACACGGAGAACTGAAGGAGCTTTCCCAGAAGTTCTACCAGGCTGCTGTTCAGGTGAGTGTTTGGGTTTATTTAGAATAAACCTTAACTCACATAGGTACCCACACACACACACACACACACACAACACACACAGTGGTTTAAACATGAGAAAGTGGTTGGATGGGAGTCGGTCCTGATGCGACTTGGACCCACTGGAATAACGCTTCGTCTCCTGCAGCCGGTTCTGTTTGTCGGTGCTCTTCTTGTGTTTTTCACCACATGTTGCGTCATAAATCCTGATCGGATGGGAATCATCAGCTGTCCTCCCAGATGTTTACATAACAACGCACATGTGGAGAGATGATTGGATTCTGGGGCACAAAGTTTTCCTCTGAGTGATTTAAATGTACTTCTGGATTATGTTCAAGTGCAAAGAGCTACATCTTACAGATGTGCGGTTCTCTAAATCATGAGGCGTGCTGTCCGTGTCCGCTCCCACATCCCTGCTTCGGCTCCCTCGGAGCTGCGTTTCTGGAAACATGGGGTTAGAATGTCAAAGTTTATCAGAACTATGAGGAACGGGACTCGTTTGTCTCGTGATCCCTCAGCGGTGACGGATTATAGCAGCAAAGCTCTCTGAAGGAACCCACTCAGATGCTGAAATAAGCCCAATTTGTTCAGTTCTTGAGATTTTTGGACCAGAACCAGATGATTTTTAAAATAATGTAGTGCATTTACTGAAGAGGCGTTGGATTGGATTTAGATCTGCTGCAGCAGAACCAGAACCCTCCTGGTCCTGACCTTTATGGTTCTGGAGCAGCGGGTCTTCAGACTTTCTGAAGGTCTGTCTGAGTTCTTCTTTGGACTTCGGCGGGTTTTCCTCTCAGTTCTGAGTCTTTGAGACCCGTCTTGGGGCTGTTCGGTACCAGCCTGCAGGTGATTTACCGGACATGATCAGCTGAAGGTTCTGATGGATCTGTTCCTGCTTCTCAAAAATGGCACTGAGTTTTTGGATCTGGGACTTTTACGTTTGTCCGGTTTCATCCCGCATCCAGATGATGGAAAGATGCGAGGCGGATCTGGAGTTCAAAGGGGTCAGAGTGGAATTCTGTCTCCCAGTCCCGGGACGTCTCCACCCACATTTCTCCGTATTACCGTGTGATAAATCCATCTCGGATGTCGGATCTAGTTGAATTCCCTGTGGTTTCAGAGTTTTTCCGTGTCTAAATGTATCAGGATAATGAGATTCATTCGACGTTCCTGTAACCTTTCGTCACAAAACATCCTGATGGGAAAAGACAAATAAATCCGATCCAACTGTTTTTGTAGTTGCTAGGAATGTTGGACATGTCGGTCCCGGTGGTGGCCAAGTTCAGACGCCTGCTGGACAGCCTGCCGAGGGAAACGCTGCCGGATGTCGTGGCCTCCATGATCCGCACCTCCAACCAGGAGAAACTCCAGGTGAGTTCACATCCAGTTTGTTCGTAGCGGGAAGACGAGCTGCCCTGAGAGTTCGTGTTTGCCGTGAAGGTGTTGGACGCCATCGGGCTGGAGGAGCGCTTCCAGAAGGCGCTTCCCATGTTGACCCGGCAGATCGAGGGACTGAAGCTGCTGCAGAGGAGCCGGAAAACGAGTCCCGATAACGAGAAGAGGGTAACGCCTTCACACGCTTGACCAGCGCACGCGTGTATGTGTTTACGGCAAAAGGAAACCCGTTTGTGTGATGCCTTCAGGTTCTGTCGGTGCGGAAGGGCGGCGTGTTCCCGGGACGGCAGTTCAACCTGGATGGGGAGGATGAGGATGAGGATGGGGATGACATGGCGGCCTTGGAGAGGAAGATTCACAGCGCGAGCATGCCTGAGGCGGCGCTCCGCGTTTGTCTGAAGGAACTGAAAAGGTAAACGTTCCTCCGGAACGCGTCTGGAGTTCCAGCCTGAGCTCCTGATCAAGGAAACGAAGCAAATAAAACACAAAACAACGAAAAAGACAGGAGGTGTTTTAGTTTAACAAAACGATAAACTAACTAGTTTATCATTACTGCTGATGCTGCGTTCACTGACAGATAATAAAAAGGATTTCTGAGGTTTGGTCAGATTTTCTCCCCTCGTCATAAACGTTCCTACCGGTGTTCTCCCGTTCTTTTATTCAGATGAAAAACTTCTGATTCATTAGTGAAACAAAAAGATCTGAATAAAGTGACTGAATCGTTTCCATAAACCTAAAGTGTTCTAAGGGTTTTTAGCCGTACACGAGCTCTAAAATCCTTCCTTTCGTTTTCCCAGTTCCTGGAAAACTACCCGGAGCACCAGCTTGATTATTAGTTTGGTTTGATTTCAGAATCTAAAGGTTCCAGATGAGCTGCTGTCAGTCTGATCAGCATAAAGAACCATTCAGGTTTTTATCACAGATCGGATCAGAACCAGACGCTGAAAAAATGTTCAAATAATAAAAAATATATTTAAACACGTAACGGATTAAACTAGACTGTTTTATGATCAGCAGGTTATCAGGAGACTTTGTGTTTAGTTTTGATGTTTTAGCTGCAGATTCATCTGTTCTCCATCAGCGTGCTTTTTACACACACACACACACTTTAACTGGACGCGGCTAATCCTGTTCGTCTGTCTCAGGCTGAAGAAGATGCCTCAGTCCATGCCCGAGTTCGCCCTGACCAGAAACTACCTGGACCTGATGGTGGAGCTGCCCTGGAACCGGAACACCAAAGGTAACCGATGGAGACGATCCCGTTCGCTCAGACTGAATATTCTGATCCTGGAAGTAAAATCTGTTGCTGCTGGTGTGAATTAGCGCTTAGCCGTGGTGAGTTCACGGACTGTAGTAGTGTTTTCCTGATTGAAGGTGGTGCATTCAGGAGCCAGAAAACAAAACATTGATATTTTTTAGGTTCAGATTGGATCAACAGATTTTTTGTCTGCTGCAGACAGACAAACGTCCAGGTGATCCGGTTAATATTACCATACCATACCATACCAGTTTATTTGTTTGGCGCATTAAAACACAGCATGAGAGCTGAACAAAGCGCCTTACAGTTAAAAACCAAGTTGAAATAAACACTTGCAATAGCATGATACCCAAATAAGCAATAAAAGGCAGAAACCAGACACACACAGTAATTCAATAAAAAATGGTCAAATCAACCAAAGGACTAGTAAAAGCAGTAAAAAGTATAAAAAACTAGCGCTCCAAAAACAGGAACAGTCCTGACAATAAAAACTACATCAAAACAATAAAACCAAATGTAAAAGAGGTCCATTATCCAAAGGCCAAATCATAAAATCTGTAAGGGTGTTGATTCACCTGCTGTATTAAAACGTCCATGAAGGTAAATCAGGATGTGTGTGACTAACGCTGATCCTGTTACTCAGGTCAAGGCTTTATGAGGAACATCGAGACGTTTAAAGGCACACTTTGCAGCTTTGGCTTGCTTTTAGCACCCCCTAGTGTCTGTTATTAATTCTCTGTAGTTAAAGCAAAAGGTAAACGTCTCTCCTGGCTGTGCGTTGGTCTTTCTAACACCTTAATCTAACAGCTGAAACGTCTCCTCAGCCTTCATTAGTGTCTACAGGAGCGGTTCATCACTAAATCAAACACATCATGTGTTCATGATCTAAAACATGCAGGAAACATGCTGGAAGCAGACTGCAGCACCAGGCATGTCAGCTCCACTTTACTGAGTCCAACAGGGACCGGACCGATGCTCTGAAGTTGCAAGTGTGGAATTCAATTCAGTTTTCAATTCAATTCAGTTTATTTATATAGCGCCAAATCACGACAAGAGTCGTCTCAAGGCACTTCACAAAGTAAACATTTCAATACAGTTCAGTTCATAAGCCAATCAGTAAAAAAGTTTCCTATATAAGGGACCCAGCAGATTGCATCAAGACACTGACTAGTGTCATTGTGTTGGTACAATCCTCATACTAAGCAAGCATTTAGCGACAGTGGGAAGGAAAACTCCCTTTTAACAGGAAGAAACCTCCAGAGGATCCTGGCTCAGTATGAGCAGCCATCCGCTACGGCTCACTGGGGATTGAGAAGACAGAGCAGGCACACCCCACACACACACACACACACACACACACACACAC
>SSNS01000063.1:1138083-1272569 GCA_006937985.1 Aphyosemion australe
GAATAATATGCAGTTCTAGCTTGTCGAAGCTTATTTTTATAAAGCACTAGACTATTTTTCCAGGATAAGTAGAACTCTTCCCGGTGTGTAGAGCGCCATGTTCTCTCCAATTTTCTAGAGGTTTGTTTTAAAGTTCGCAGTTCAGAATTAAACCAGGGAGCCAACTTCCTGTGCTTAATGACCTTCTTTTTTAAAGGGGCAACATTGTCTAATGCCACACGTAAAGAGGAAGTAACACTATGAACTAGAACGTCAATTTGTGAAGGGCTAGAAATGAAATAGTTGCCCTCTGCTAAGTTCCTCTGAGATTCTGAAGACAGTAAAGATGGAACAGCTGCTTTAAAGTTTGCTACAGCGTTATCAGATAAACATCGACTATAGTGGAATTTACTTTCATGTCTGGAGAACTCGGTTATAATAAACTCAAAAGTTATCAAAAAATGGTCCGACAAGACAGGATTGTGTGGAAATACTGTTATCCCCTCACACTCTATACCATATGTCAGCACAAGGTCTAATGTATGATGACAGGAGTGGGTGGGGCTATGGATTCTTTGAGTAAAACCAATTGAGTCTAAGATATTACTAAAGGCTACGTTGAGAGGATCACTTTCAATGTCAACATGAATATTAAAATCCCCAGCCACAATGACCTTATCAGTATTTAACACCAAATCAGACAAGAAATCTGAGATCTGATCCAAAAATTGAGAGTAGGGGCCTGGTGGACGATACAAGACTACAAACAAAAGTGGTTTTAGAGCTTTGCAATCCGGATTAGGCAAACTAAGAATTAGATGTTCAAAAGAACTGTAGCTATTAATTGGTTGGGGACTGATTAATAAATCTGAATGAAAGATGGTTGCTACTCCTCCTCCTCGTCCTGTACTACGAGCAATATGATGATTTAAATAATTAGAAGGAGTCGACTCATTTAAACTAACATAGTCCTCTTGCTGCAGCCAGGATCCTGTGAGACAAAACAGAGAAATCTGATTATCACAAATCAAATCATTAACTAATAAAGTCTTTGAAGAGATAGATCTAATGTTCAATAAACCACACTTAATTGTTCTAGTTTTCTGTTCAGTAGAGTTTGTTTTTATTTTTATGAGATTTTCATGATTTGCTCTATTAAGCCTGATTTTTAATCTGTTTGATTCTGGCCGTGGGCAGGACACTGTCTGGATGGGGGAGTGGGTGGGTAACAGTACAGAAGCTGCAGAGGGGAGGGTTAAACTACCACTCTGCTTCCTGGTCTGGACCCTGGGTTGTCAGGGAGGACTAATAAAATTGGCCATATTCCTAGAAAGAAGAGCTGCACCATCCAAAATGGGATGGATGCCGTCTCTTCGGATCAGACCAGGTTTTCCCCAAAAGGTTTTCCAATTATCAATGTAGCCCACGTTGTTTTCGGGACACCACCTAGACAACCAGCGGTTGAAGGACAGCATGCGGCTAAACATGTCGTCAGTGGTCCGGTCAGGCAGGGGGCCAGAGAAAATTACGGAGTCCGACATTGTTTTGGCAAACTTACACACCGAAGCAACATTGATTTTAGTGACCTCCGATTGGCGTAACCGGGTGTCATTACCGCCAGCGTGAATAACAATCTTACTGTATTTACGCTTATCCTTAGCCAGCAGTTTCAGGTAGGATTTAATGTCGCCCGCTCTGGCCCCTGGCAAACATTTGACTATGGTTGCTGGAGTCTCTAATGCCACGTTTCTGACTATGGAGCTACCTATAACCAGAGTCGGCTTCTCAGTGGGTGCGTCACCGAGTGGGGAAAATCTGTTTGAAACGTGGACGGGTTGGTGGTGTCCCACGGGCTGGGTTCTATGCTTCTTACGTACAGTCACCCAGCCGGCCTGAGGTCCCGGCTGCTCGGGTTCTACTGGAGGAACGCTACGGGATGGTTCTGATCTAGTTAGCCCCGCGCTAGCTAAGTAGCTACGGCTATCTACAGGTTTTTCAACAGCGCGGAGCCGGGCCTCCAATTCTGACACCCTCGCCTCCAAAGCTACAAAAATGCTACATTTATTACACGTACCATTATCACTAAAGGAGGCAGAGGAGTAACTAAACATCTGACACACAGAGCAAGAGATAGGAGACGGAGTGGGAGAGACAGAAGTAGCCATAGCCGCGCCGAGGCTAAGCTAACTAGGCAAACAACCTTTCACACCAAATAAAACTGCGTGCGAACTCAAAGGGTTCCCTAAACGCTAGGTGCAACAGAAAATGTGTGTTTTCGCGTGCTTATGTACTACAAGAACTCAAAAATGTCTCAGTACAGAGAAATCAATCCAATTTTAGCAAGCCACAAACACCAAACAGCTACACTGAGTGCAAGCACTGAAACAGGAAGTGACGTAATGCCTTACCGCAGGTTCAGCCAATCAGCAGACCCTTCCTGGTGTGATTGATCTGATCCACACCAGGTGTGAATTCTGACCACAGAGGGTGGTGGGGGTCTGAGTGACATCATTAACCCTGTAAAGGCTCATTTTAGCACAAACTGGCTCAAGAACATGATTTAAACAGATGAAAAAGCTGCACAGTATGGCTTTAAACTAACTTAAGAACATTTTACCGTTTTTACTCGTCCATCCTCTCAGATCCTTTAACATCAGTCCTCTCTCTCTCCTCTGTCTCTGTTGTTCGCCCTCAGACTGTCTGGACATCCGTTCTGCTCGGACGCTGCTGGACAACGATCACTACGCCATGGACAAGTTGAAGAGGCGTGTCCTCGAGTATCTCGCCGTCAGGCAGCTGAAAACGACCCTCAAGGTGATTTATTAGAGCTGCGTTCATTACTGGGTGATGGTCATGTGACCGACATGCATCATCCAATCACAGCCCGTGAGAGACCTGGGGCAGGTGCCTTCAGCTGGTTCAGGTTCTGCTGCTCTAAGCTGTAAACGTCGTGTTTCAGGGTCCCATCCTGTGCTTCGTCGGTCCCCCTGGAGTCGGGAAGACGAGCGTGGGTCGCTCCATTGCCCGGACGCTGGGCAGGGAGTTCCATCGCATCGCTCTGGGAGGCGTGTGCGACCAGTCGGACATCAGAGGACACCGGTACGCTCCGACAATTATTCCTGTTTAAAACCACAAGTCCCTGCAGAGGAGATCCCTTTACCTCCTTCTGCTGCCAGCGGGTTCTGGTTCTGGAAAAGCTGAAACACAGCTGGTGTGTGTGATGGACATGGACCTGGGACAGTTTCGGAGCAGAAGAAAGCAGGAGGACATCTGCTGGACAGATGGAGGACGGGAAGATGAAGACAGACAGAACCAAGATGGCTGACGTCTCCTTGTATCATATTTACAGACACAAACAGCAGCTGATGCTGGAGGGGGTCAAAGGTCACGTCTACAGACAGCTGACAGATTTCTCTGGATCAGATTCAGCAGGTGTTCACCTGTCCTCCATCCATCCGTCCAGCAGGTGTCCTCCTGTCCTCCATCCATCCGTCCAGCAGGTGTCCTCCTGTCCTCCATCCGTCCAGCAGGTGTCCTCCTGTCCTCCATCCATCCGTCCAGCAGGTGTCCTCCATGCTCAGAGAAATGACAAACAGAACCCAGGAAGTCTCAGTCAGCAGAATAAAAAGGTCAAAGGTCATCCCTAGAGAAGAACCTGGCAGCTCAGATCGGGTCGGTGAAGCTTCATCAAAACTCCAGAAGAGTGTAGATGTTTACCCACAATGCACTGCAGCACAAACAGCCGATAGTGGATCAGAACTGTGAGGAGAAGCCCTGTGATGACGCTTTTATGTTTGGATCAGAACCGTTTTCCAAACTAAACCTGCTCCTGTTGCATCCAGATTTAATATTAGTGTTGCTTAATAACAGGAAACAGGAAGTGATGTCAGCAGCGTGTCTGGACGCGGGTCCTGATGATGATGATGTGTGGTTCTGGTCTGCAGGCGTACGTATGTGGGCAGCATGCCCGGCCGGATCATCAACGGTCTGAAGGCGGTGGGCGTCAACAATCCCGTCTTCCTCCTGGACGAAGTGGACAAACTTGGGAAGAGTCTTCAGGGAGACCCGGCTGCTGCTCTGCTGGAGGTCTGACCTCCGTTAGAAAAACCTTCATCTGCAGGCGATCCAACCCGGTCACCCTGCTTTCTGCTTCTGCAGGTTCTGGACCCGGAGCAGAACCACAGCTTCACGGATCATTACCTCAACGTGGCCTTTGACCTCTCCCAGGTGCTCTTCATCGCCACCGCCAACACCACTGCCACCATCCCGCCGGCGCTGCTGGACAGGATGGAGGTTCTGCAGGTTCCAGGTGAGGAAGCTGCAGTTGGAAGCAGCGGTTTTGTTTGAGCCCGGCTCTGGGTCTAATCCAGGACCACCGGTCTTTCAGGATACACACAGGAGGAGAAGGTGGAGATCGCTCACCGTCACCTGATCCCAAACCAGCTGGAGCAACACGGATTAACTCCTCAGCAGCTGCACATTCCTCAGGACTCCAGCAGGGATATCATCAGCAGGTAAACCGGACCGGCGAAGGGCTCGGATAAAGAAATAAAAATATCCGTCTACCTCACCGGGACACACACACACACACACCCCTCTTAGACCAGGACAGGTGACCAAATCTGACCCAATCAGGCGGCTCTTCTAGTGTTTCTTTATTCTCTCAGAAACACTTGGAGGGAAATTCGTCTCCATGTTTGGGTCCAAAGGAGAGCACGAACCACCTCAAACACAAACAGGAAGTCCTTCTTCTACATGATGAACGATTTCCTGCTTTAATGTTCAGACGCTCTTTGGTTTTTGTTCCACCATTTTCTGGGAACAGAAACGCTGATGATGTCATCACCGTCAGTCTGCATTAGTCAAGTGGAACCCTTTAACCTCCACTCCTCGTACTTGGCAGAGTTCAGTGAAACGAGAGGGTCAAAGGTCACAGGAAGATACAAAACACATGTTCTGGTTCAGAAGCAGCTGAATAATTTAGGTGTGTGTGTGTTTGCATGCGCCCACATGTGCTGATTCTGACCCGGGTTCTGCTGCAGCTACACACGAGAGGCCGGCGTCCGTTCGCTGGAGAGGAAGATCGCAGCGATCTGCCGAGCCGTCGCCGTGAAGGTCGCTGAAGGTCGCAGACTCCCGGAGGCGGTGAGCTCTGAGAAGGCGTCGCTGCAGGAAGGTCAGAGGTTAAATCTGCAGCTTCGTGACTAAACCTGCGTCTGTGTGGAGAAAGTTAAACCAGAGTCGGTCATTTTACGGTTCCATTTAAAATTAATTGTATATTTATGTGACGATCACGTTTTGCTGAGGAGATTTCTAGTTTTTTCCACCCAAACATAAAGTGAAAATGTCCTATGGGTAATAAAGTCTAATTTATTTAGTCACTTATTGAAACCGTCTGATATCAGAACCTTTTTATGTAAAACAGCTGAAACGTTCGGACTTATTAGATTTTTACTGACAGAATTACGACGTTCAGTTCTGCAACGTTTTCAGTAAATCACATTTAGTCGTCCTGGAGGACGATTCTCAGTCTGGAGAAAAGTGAAAACTATTAAATTATAATAATTAATGATGTTCTTTAAAGTAGCTGAAAGTCTTTAATCTGCTGCCTTGGTTTTCGTCGTTCATATAATACTTTGTCTCTGGTCTCTGTGGATCTTCTGGTTATTATTGAAATCAGCTGATTGGTTCCATGAATGTTTGTGTTTCCCAAACAAAGCCGCCCCTCCTGAGATGCCCATCGTCATCGATCACGTCGCCTTGAAGGACATTCTGGGACCGCCGCTGTTTGAAATGGAGGTGAGTCGGACGCCGCGGAGCAGGATTGAGTTTTACAAACCTCAGACTCACGCAGGTGTTTGTGTGCACCTGCAGGTGTCGGAGCGACTCACCCTCCCCGGTGTGGCCTTGGGCCTGGCCTGGACGCCGCTCGGCGGGGAGATCATGTTCGTGGAGGCCAGTCGGATGGAGGGAGAAGGTCAGCTGACTCTGACGGGTCAGCTCGGAGACGTTATGAAGGAGTCCGCTCACCTGGCGATCAGCTGGCTCCGAGCCAACGCTAAAACCTACCGGCTCACCAACAGTGAGTCCTCGTGTAAACGAGCTGCTGCAGGGCGGGAACCAGAGCTCTGACTGTGTGTGTGTGTTTAACAGTAGTGGGCGGTCCCGATCCAATGGAAGGAACAGACATCCACCTCCACTTCCCCGCCGGAGCCGTCACCAAGGACGGCCCCTCTGCCGGCGTTACCATAGTGACGTGCCTGGCCTCTTTGTTCAGCGGCCGGTTGGTCAGGTCAGACGTGGCGATGACCGGAGAGATCACGCTGCGGGGGCTGGTTCTGCCGGTGGGTTCAGGATCTCAAACACTCGTGTTTTTATTCCGTTCTGGTAGGACTGAAGATTCCGGGTCAGAGCGACCCAAGGAGCAGAATAACAACCAACCAAAGCTCGTATAAAACCGTTTCATGAACCGTAATCCCTCGTTCTTCTGTTAGAGGAACACTTTAGCGGCGCTGAGACTAGGGGTGTAACGGGACGTGGATTATTTTGTACAGGACAGATGAGTTCCCACAGACATGTAACCGTTAAAGATGAGCCAGAAACAGATGCTGCTGTGTCCTCCTAAAGACCCGACCTACCTGGTCCATTTACTCCTGCTCTTACCATGACCTGTCGCCTAGCAACCATGACGTTAACAGAAGTTAAAACTAAACTTAGCAGCATACGAGCTACCTCTGTCTCTGAGACTTTAGTCCCTAAAGCCGTACCCGTTTACACTAAAGAGAATTTCACGGTAATATTTAACTGGGATTTTAGACGTTGCTCCTAGTGCTCCCAGTTCCAACACCTGACTGGACCTACAGCAGCTGGAGGTTAATCGAGATGTTTTACTTTATAAACGTCCTGGTTCTGTCCGCTGCAGGTGGGCGGGATCAAAGATAAGGTCCTGGCAGCACACAGAGCCGGAGTGAAGCGGGTCATCCTCCCAAAACGAAACGAGAAGGACTTGGAGGAGCTGCCAGCCAACGTCCGAGCCGACCTGGACTTCATCATGGCCGGAAACCTGAACGAGGTGCTGAACGCCTCCTTCGACGGCGGGTTTCCTGGAACGACGAGCGCGGAGTCGCTCCCTCAGCTCAGCAGCAAACTGTGACGAATCAAATGACTGATCCTGATCTAAAGCCTGCAGGAGATAATTTAAGGTAAAGATTCTCTCTGCTGAACAACTCCAGGACGTTTCAGTGAAGTGAACTCAATCATTTAGTTTATAAAAGAATTTAGATCAAACATTTAAATCTATTTTTGTGACAAAAACATTTCTAGCAGCTGAACTGGAAAATCAAAGACTTTTTAGCCGGCAGTGTTTAGATTTAAAAATGTTTGATTTGCGATTAAAGCAGGAGGTAGCTGTAAAGACACTAAAGCAGATTGTTTTTGTCTGGTAATGATAAAAGTACACAAGCATTGATGTAGTCTATGCTGCAGCAACGTTTTGTTCTCAGATTAAACGAGATTAATGAAGCTGAACTCTGGTTTGATCTAAATCTGCCCGTTAGCTGTTCAGAAGTGGTTAAAACCAGGTTGTCGTGAGTGATTCGGCCACTGGGGGGCAGTGTTAAACACCCTACTAAATTTTAAATAAACAGAAGATGTTTAAAGAAATGCTGAAGAGTTGGTGAGTTTATAAAACACTGACCTGTTTAAATTTTTACTTTTATAGTCCAACCCCCGTTCCTCCTACAGCAAAAACATCAGTTTGGAAGTTTTACACCCATATTTGCCGTCAGCTGGATTCTAAAACCTCAAAACCGAGTCCCAACGACCCGGTTTCAGAAACGTTCCGTCTTAGGTTTCCTTGGAAGCGAGTGAAGAACTGGAGGAAAGGCCGGACGTATGAAAAAGATAGATTTATTTAATGACAAATGAAACAAAGAAGTCATGGAGCTTGAAGGAGAGCAGCAGCGTTACTGGAACTCCACATGAAGACAAGAGGGAGAGATGATTGACTTTTCCCTCCGCTGACAAACAGGAAGAACAGAGACGAAAACCCAACTCTGGAAGAAATAAACCTTCAGGAGAACAAAACGACAGACACTGAACTTTAGCCACGTATTTTACAACAGCTTTTTAGTTTTTAAAATTCAATACAAAAATGATCTTTATATCTCTATTCAGTAATAATATCAACATTTGAACAGGAGGAACCGTCTGTAATCCAGGTTGGGCGTTCAGATGGAGGAGGAACGACAGAAAGAGAAGTCGAGCAGGACTGAACCGGAGATCCATCTTTTTCATGCTCCTTTCATACAAAAACAACTAAAACGGTTTAGAAACAAACTCATGAAATAAAACCTCCAAACTAAAGTGAAATGTAGTGTTTTTTTCTCTTCCTTGTTCTGAAAAACAAACATTTTCTTCTGTTCTTCTCACCTGCTCAGAGTGTGGGATGCAGAGGACAGGTGTGTCGTTGTGACAGAACACTACGGCCGTGTCCGTTCCAAAACTAGAACGGGTAAAGATCCGGCTCAGCTTCCCGATCGGAGTCTAGTAACTATCAACTACTGCTGTTCGGGTCAGACCAGGTGAGCCTGTTTATGAACACTTAATACAGATCCAGGGTTCTGGTGCTGCGGCCGTCCGGTCCAACGTCTAAATTCACATCAGTCACACGTGAAGCGAACGTTTGGGGAGAGGTTTATGGATGAGTGATAGCAGCCAGTCAGAATTCCGTTAGTCTACGTTTGGATTTTTGAAAAGAAAAATAAACGAAGCTAGCTAGCGAGCTAGCTCCTTAGCACTGACCAGGAGTCCATGTTGCGTTGTCCATGACGTGACCTTCAGGATGAGGAGAAGCTCCCCGCTTTGCCACAAGCTCTGAAACGTGCAAAGACAACGGAGGAGAAACAAAACGGGACTAAAACCACTAAACAATCCAGCCAATCACAGGTGAGTCTGACGAGTCTTCACTACACAGGTATGTCCTTGTTTCTAATGCACTTCACTCATCCATACATAACAGCCTGGGCCCTCACTGCTGCCCAATCACAGTCCAGATCCATGTCTCAGAGGGGAGGGGGTGGGGCTGTGAGGTCAGAACTGATGTGACCCCTAAAAAAATGCACCACCCCCCCCTTTACAATCTGATGCTCATCACCTGGGAGTCCTCAGCACATGGAGATGGTGACGTTGATGCCCAGATTGCCGTTCTCGGCGAACAGCTGTGCGATTGACGTGTCAAACACCAGGCAGTCGCTGTTCATGATGGCCGTGGCGATGCCCTCGTGGATGGAGCGTGGCGTCGCCTCCCAGGTGAGCCGGCGCCGGTGACCATTCAGCTCCAGCCGGTAGGCGAAGTTTTCTGCCTGCTTGCGAGTCCCGATGAGCTGCACGATGGCGAAGAACTGCTGGTGTCCGTCGTACTTCTCCTGCTTCTCCAGAACCAGCATGAAGTGGAACCCAAAGCAGGACTGCATCATGACCCAGTCCACGGCGCCGGGCAGGTTGATGTCTGTCGCCAGGAACACGATGTCCTCACCCTGATGCACACACACACACGGGGTCAGAGGGCAGAACCTAAAGACTGTAGTTACTGTGTGACTCTAGGGTTATTTATACTTGTGTCCAGCAGAGGGCGCTGCTACAAATCACTACAGCTGTTAAAACATAAAGCTACCTTTGTTTTTCAGGAGGTTATTTTACTAAATCATAAAGAAGATGGATTCTTTTGGTGGTTTTCTGACTTCACTGATGAAACCAATCAGGTTCCAACGTTCTCCTGACCCAACACAAAACAAAGTACCAAGCATGACCTCTGACCTGCAGTGTGGTGATGGACTTGTGTTGGTGCATCAGGTGTGGCATGACTGCATCCAGGGATCCCTGCCACTTGCAGGAGGCTCCGGGACACGGGCAGGAATATGGCCGGAACTCGCACAGCTCCTCGTGCTCCGTCTTGTCGGTGTGAGGCAGAGTGACTTCGCAGCCCGACGAGGCGTACTTACAGGGGAAGAGGACCGAGTTGGCCACCTTCTCCATGGCCAGGTTCCTGATGGAGCCCAGGGGGCCTCTGCAGGTGGGGCAGCAGGTGAGCTTGGGCCGGCAGTTGGAGCACACCTGAGAGGAAATATGGGCTCAGTAAATACACACTCCTCATAGAGTTACACCAAACAAAATAAAACAACTCTATGCTGCTGTCTGATTATCACCTACCACGTGTGTGTGTGTGTGTGTGTGAGAGAGATAGAGCGCGCTACCATGAACGGCTGGATGGGTTTAAATAAAACGATCCGGTAATCTCAAGACTACATTTATTCGTGTTTTCCAAACCGAGTTCATCCTGATACAAGGACTACTTAATAACACTGAGTTATTATTTGGTACAGTAGGAAAAAACAAGCCTCCAAAGCACACATTATATGACACAACAGCTTTCCATATTAGCAGCCACAGGAACATTTAAACAGCTGATTACAGGGTTCCTACAAGGTCTTAAAAGCATTGAATATATGAATATGGAAATAAAGTCTTGAGAAAGTCTTGAATTTTGATATCTGGGTCTTAAAGATCGTGCTGTATTTTAGAGCTAAACGCAACCTGAACACCTTCTACCGGTGAACATGGTCGTCTAGGTGTTATGGAGAAAATAAAGAAACCAGCAAAGACAAAAACGCTCTAAAGTTCAGGATCAACCATCAATCCACGAGCAGGTTTGCTAAAGCTAATGCTAGCACGTTCACAATCAGGTTGATCGTGAAACTTAATAAACGCGAAGAGGAAGAGAAATCCCCAAATGTTATTAGCTTTTCCAGTAGCTACTACTGAACATGTTAATGAAATACATTCATTTCTACTGATCATATGTGGAAATGAGTGATATTAATACAACCTAAATTGTACAATGAATATTAATTAACTATAAATATCAGATGGGAAACAGGGAACTAGATAACACACCAAAACACACGGTGGGGCTGTGAAATATTATTTTTATATAAATGGTCTTAAAAAGACTTGAATTTAACTTGAAGAAACCTGTAGGAACCCAACCATCAGATCTTGGTAATAAACTATTCAATCATGCCGTTTTCACTTCTGGCCTCATCTGGGCCGGGTCACTGGGTCAGCAGCCATAGTGGCTACATGATGGTGGAGATACGTACCAGGTGTCCCGACTGGCACTGCAGGATGGGGGGCAGGACATAGTCGAAGCAGACAGGACACTCGAACAGGCTGGCCAGGTCGCTGTTGGAGGCTGTGGTGCCTGACAGGGTGGGCACGCGCTGAGAGGGGGGGCACTTAGACGTTCCTGTGGGCAGCGCGGTGGCGGTCTGGCGACTCATTTCTGATGAAAGACACAAGAGTGGAGTTAGAGCTATAAAACCTTTAGATCAGAGACAACGGTCAGTTCAGATTTAAAATGAACGACTCATCCATGTTATGACTGGTGCCAGTTTAGGGGTTTTAATGGTTAAACGACAGACTAGCTGGACCGTGGCGTTTGATTTACCACATTTCTACGGTGATGTCAGATAATGTGACGTGTGATTAATTAGCTTCAAATTCAGGTGTTTCACTGTGTTGATGCAGAGAACAAGGTGATATTTACAGGTGAGCACACCTGAACAGGTAAAACACGCCCACAACAGGAAGTAAACACTAAAACAAATGACTGAAAAGCTTTAGGTTGTTGGTTTTAGGATCATTAAAGGAGCTTGATGACATAAAGAAATCAAATAAAAACCCACGAGGATCAGAATAAATGTTGGTAAACCTGAATGAACACGTTTACTCAGCCGGATCCACGTGACAGCGTTCCTCTTCCCAACAACACATCTGAGTTCACTTTGCTGCCCGTTTCCAGGTAAACAGGCAGCAAAGTGAACTCAGATGTGTTGTGCCGAGCGGCTGCCATGGAAACTGGTTTGTGGTCAGAGCGGTTCTGTGATGAGACGGCGTTATTGGACATGCAGAGACGGGGAAAACGCTGAAAGGCTTGAAATGGACCGGGACCACGAAGTGGGGAGATGGAACCAGCAGCAGCTGGGAGGAAATGAGGGAAAATAATGACGTTTTCCCCTCAGATGCTACGATGGAATGCAGGTTCCTGCTTTTCCTGGTTCCAATAACGGACCAGGTCAGACGGGAAGGAACAGAACCAAGAATAAAAGATTCGTCTGCTGCTCAGCAGCACCAGAATAAACACTTAGAAATCTGCTCATTTCCAGCCCAGCACAGGTAGCAGCTAGCTAACGTTAGCAATAGCATGTCTCACTGAGGACACAGACTTTAACTCTTGGTTTGTTTATAATTTATATTTCAGGTTTCGTCAAACATCCCAGTTCAGATCACTCCCAGCTGACCTGTGGTCAGGCTGCTTTTATACCCGTTGCCTCCCAGTCAGAAGGTCGCGGGTTCAACGCCCGGCTCATACTTTAGACTAAAAACATGCATGTTAGCTTAATCTCTAGGTGTGAGTGGGATTGGTTGCCTGCCTTATTTGCATGCATTTGTCACATTAATGAACAGGTGACCTGTCCAGGTGTAACCCCACGCAATGACTGCAGGAGATGGACACCAGCTCCTCGTGACCCTGAACTGGATCAAGCGGGTAAAAAAGCAGCTCCTAGTATCTAACAGGCAAATCGAAGACGTGTGCACGTAGACGTGCACGCTCACACCAGCTGCAGAAGAAGAGGCGGGCTCTCGTGAGGCCGTGCCTCCAAACATCAGCTGTGACTGAGCAGCTATTCTTAGAACCGCTTAGCTCGCTAGCATGCTAGCAGCAGCATGAAGAGCTGCAGGACTAAATTAGCTCAGAACATTCAGCTCAGCCAAGGCCCGAGTCACCAGAACCCCCTCCTTTAACCATCATATAAACTAACAAATATAACCCAGACTACAGTTAATCCGTCTGACAAACAGAACCAGGCGGATCTTCAGAGGAGCAACATTTATTTAGTTCCTCCACACACTTTCTGCTTTTTTGTTTAGTTTTGGTGAAATACGTTTGATTTACTTGGTGCTGTGATTTAATTCTGACGCTAGAATATTAGATCTAAACTAACGAAGCTCGATAAGAAACACCGCGGGCGGACAGACCAGCACAACCACAGAAAACACATTTTTCAGACATAAAGGATCTTTTTGTGGGATTTTGAGACTTGACCTCTTCTTCCTCCACAAACAGCGGCTGTCATCGACAGTTGGCAGCACATACGGCTGCAGCAAGCTGCTACACGCTCAGCTAAAGAGTGTGAGGGAAGATAAACAGCACGGCCTTTTCAGCAGAGGAGTCGATGCTGACAAGATAAAAGCAGAACAGACCTGCCTCCCTCCGCAGGAGGTCTCACCTCACCAAACCTCACAGTTCAGGGTGGTTAAAATCCTCCCCACATGCTGGATTTGGTCGTGTGTGAGGCGGAGCACATCAGTGATGTTGGTAACTAACCGATGAGCAACTGAGCGGCGCCGACATCGGGTTTTAAAAACAGAAAATCCAGCTTCCCTCACACTGGATGCTGGGATGAATCAGTCCTAAGAGAAGCTGGAGCTCAGATCAATTCACAATAACTGGTTATGACATGGAGGGGTTACAGTGGACCTCCTGGGTGCTACTCACCTTCGTCCATAAGATTTCCAAATAAGGCTTTCGTCTGATCTTGAAATGAAGGGACCTCTGAAAAGACAAAAACACACAAATTTAAAAACAAACCAAGCTATCTGCTCCCTTCAGTTCAAGTGTTAAAAACTCCAGATTCAGGTTTCATCGTTGCAGCAAAAACAAGAAAACTAACCCTTTTAATCTCACAGTAACATGTAGAAAATAAAAACTTTGGGTTAGAAGGAAAACTAAACTAAAACAGAAGCAGGAACGGTCAGGGACGAGGACAGGCCTAGCAGAGTCGGATCAGGAGGACAGAAGAAGGCTCAGAGCCGCTCACCTGCTGCTAATGGAGTGTCCATTACCTGGACACGTCGATAATCACCCATTCCTGCTGGGCCGTCTAGTGGCGCCAGCACTATCCATTCATATTTTATAAACCCAACAAAGCTTCATTTATCTCTTTAATTTTTAATACTAGAGTCTGGATTTTTTTCATCCTGATTCTCTTTAGAGTTCAGCAGCAAATCAGTTCAGTACCAAACATTTCATCCTCTTAAAAAGGGACAAAGACGCCCACTCGTCCACCGTTTTTAACCCGGTGACCGTCGCCTGTTCTATGTTTACGATGTCAGCATTTAAGTCAACAAACCAGATGTGTGGGAAACTCAACCCACATCTACAGAGGTGTAAAGGTGCGTTCAGACCCGGAACTCTCCGGATTTTATACACCTGCAACAGGTGATCACATGCAAACAGATGATTATGATGACCCGCACCTTTCAGAGTCAGAGGACTCCAAAGCACTTTACACTACAGTGAATCATTCATCCATTCACCATCCATTCATGGTGATGAGCTACACTGTAGCCACAG
This sequence comes from Aphyosemion australe, assembly GCA_006937985.1. Classification (NCBI taxonomy): domain Eukaryota; kingdom Metazoa; phylum Chordata; class Actinopteri; order Cyprinodontiformes; family Nothobranchiidae; genus Aphyosemion; species Aphyosemion australe. The sequence continues at coordinate 1,152,539 of SSNS01000063.1, forward strand.
CTGCCCTGAGGCGCACAGACAGAGGCGCCACCCTAACCCTCTGACCACCACCAGCAGGCAGGTGGGTTAAGTGCCTTGCTGGGATCGAGCCTACAACCTGCCCATTATTACCCATAATGCACAGCAGCATCTGTGGAGCTGATCCCAGCTGTCAGCTGGTGGAGGAGGTCTTCTAGAGTCTACTGTCTGAAGTTTGGATCCAAACACAGCAGCAGATCTATAACAGAACCAAGGTGCTGCAACGGTCCAGTCAGAGTCCAGACTAGAACCCGTCAGAGAAGTTCTGCCAAAATAGATCTGTGCAAACTGGATCACAACTCTTCCAGAACCGGATCAAATAGACGAGGATTACTGAGAGTCACTGCAGAGGAGGACGGTTCTGATGGAACATCTGTGGTTCTGTAGTTGTTATTCTAGATCCAGAACTTTATACTTGTTTAGTTCGGGGCTCCGATAATAAAACCAGATGTTTTATTACAGAATAAAAAGGTCATTAAGGGCAGAGAGCAGGAAAACAGCTGCATGAGAGAAAAGTGATAAAATACACACACACACACACGTATGAGGTCATGAAGCCGTCTTAACCCCCAACAGCTGAGCAGAAGGTGACCCCCCCCCCCCCCCCAAGTCCGTGAGTGGGAAACAGAACCTCGTGGTTCCAGACACCAGCAGCGGTTCACCTTTAGGCGTGTGGACGTTCCTCGTGGCGACACATGAGAAGAGTCTGAGCAGGGAGTTCCAGGGTGGAGGCTGCAGAGCTACGCTCGCTGGCTTTGGCTTCACTTGGACCAAAGACATTTATGCAGCGCCCCCCCGCCACATTCCCCGGACCTTTTCCACAGAAACCACACACGGCTGCTGTTGCCCCAAACATCGGATCATGTTTCTTCCTCCTGCCCCCTCGGTTATGTTGTAGTAAAGACACGAAGGCGGAGTCCACGCACCAGGAAACAAATCCTCAGCAGCCACTAAAACAACAGGACGGGAAGGAAAATGAGCTACTGGCATGAATAATTCCTTTATTAGCTGGGAAGGGCAGCCGGCTGCATCAGACCCGCCTGTCGGGTACGAGTGAAACTAAAAAACAAAGACTAGGATGATTACACTAAAGGCCGTGGAACCGCTGACACGGCTTCGTTTTCCATTTCAGTAAAAAGCTTCATCCCACCTCTCCGCTTCGTCTCCTAACTACTGAGGCACTTTAGCCGAGTCCTTACGCTTCCTCCAACACTTATCCGCTGGTGCGTCCACCTCCATGGCTCCTTGTGCCAGGTTTTCTGTTTGGCACCAAACTGCAGAAGTGTGTAAAAAGAACGCTCCTACGTTTCCAAAAGCAGAAATGATTTCAGCAGCAAAAAGCAAATCCTTCACGGCGCTACGACAGGAACAATCAGAGCCCAGTGCTCATGGAGTGTGAACAGGAAAAGAAGGGGAAGTCCGGAGTAAAGTCTCTCTCCCTCCCTCCCTCCCTCCACCAGTGATGGTGTGTTGGTGTCCTGTGGTGACGTCGGTGTCGCTCTGCTGCTCGTTTGTGGAAAAGAGCCAAGCAGGCATCAGATGTCAGTCCAAACAGCACGCTCACTCACACCCTTCCCTATTCTCCCATCACCATTCCGTGTCCAGACAGACTTCTGATTTAACGGGTCCGGTTTTCCCTTCCCTCTCTGTGCCTCTTACATGGTTATGTCAGCATAAAGCCTGCATATTTCACCCCCACCCCGTGCAGCGCTGTGGTTGTGCACGGCTCAGATTTCAGCCCCGTCTCGCTGCAGGCTGCACCACCAGCTGCCCTCGCTGACACCAAACCTCACTTTCTCACTGCTTTTCCTTTCACTCCAGTCTCCTGCCCCGCGTGTCAAATCATTCCCGTTCCAAATGTTAGTCAAACCTCCGGGAGTGTGCCTCAGCTTCCACCTTAAGCTTGAACTTTACTTTGTTCTAATTGTTCTGAAAAATCACCAAACTAAACTAACCCACATGTTCCATCAGCAGCAGCAGCAGCGCTGGAGGCTGCAGCAAACAGGAAACCATGATGATGTCATCAGCTCAACTTTACGCTGCAGACGGACACTAAGTGGGTGTCATGATTTCACCTGACACGATTTTTACCTGAGTAACAAAGTCATTTAATCATTAAAACAAAAGGTAGTGGGAACAGCAGAAGACTGGTCTGCATCCCGGAGAAAACCCGGTGGGGGGGGGCGGACAGATAGAGAGAGACAGAGAGAGTGAGAGAGAGAGGGAGAGAGGCAGACAGAGAGTGAGAGAGAGAGAGAGACAGACAGAGAGGGAGAGAGGCAGACAGAGTGTGAGAGAGACAGACAGAGAGAGAGGGAGACACACACACCTGAATCCATGAGAGACGGGCGGTGATTCTCAAATATTGAAGAGTTGTTCACACGGGGACAGAACCACTAAGGTGGTTTTAAAGTCAGGGATGCATTTTTCAGCCTGCTTCCCAAAAGTCATTCAGTGTTTCTGTGATTGTGATTTTATTTTCAAAGGTATAGCTAAAGCCAGCGGTTAGCTACACCTGCCAGAATACCTGGTGTGCACATCTCCACACGGATCCACGACGGGTGAAAATCAAAACAACCCGTTATAATCCGCTTTAGAACTCGACTGACTCACGTGTTCATTTATCAATAAGCAAATATTACAATAGAAATGACCTAGCTTATTTTGTACCATCTTAAAAGCCTTTAAATAATCTAAGCTTTAATAAAGTTTATTACCATCATTTCTGAGGGGAACTACAACCATCAGCACATCTGGTGACTTCATAGCCAGACGTTATAAACGATGCAGACAGACATTAAGCAGCAGAGAAACTCGGGTACAAAGAGATCTGGCTGTGTCTCTCTCTCTCTCTCTCTCACACACACACACACACACACACACACACACACACACACACACACACACACAGCGGCACTCGCTCCGGCCCACAGTGTGTCATTAAAGGGGCAGTCCGAGAGAAACAACAATGAGCCATCTGGCCCCAGCAGCAGTGACCCAAACACTTCATCACCTGCAGCCGGGAGGGAGGGACACACACACACACGCACACACACACACACACACACACACACACGCACACACACACACATCTTAAACACGCTTTAGCCATGCAGATGTCTGAATCCTGCCACACTAATAAAACCACAGAGGTTCTGGGTTCTGTGCAGAAACAGCAAAGGTGGGGTGGGGCCAAGCAGAAGATCACATTTCCATATCAAACAGCTCCTGCTGTCCCTTTCTGTTACCGTCGCTGCTGTGATGCAGGCAGCCCACAGAAGGCCGTTTCTGTTAAACCATCAGCTGGACCAGAAGGAGAACCTGTAGTTACAAACAATCGGGATTATGCCAAAATAAATGTGGTTTAGAGAAAGATGCTCCTCCGGTGTTTGTGATGGTGCTTCATCACTAGGGTGGTCCAGATGACTCTTCAGAAAGCAGACCCAACCAGACCAAATGGACCAGACAACACCACGCAGTTACAACAGCTGGCCACTTGGAGCACCGTTAACCAAAACAAGTCCAGACCCAGGAGGAAACACAGTACTTCGACTGGCCTGGAACAAAAACAGAAATCCTCTCGATTCTTCTAATGAGCTCCAGCACCTCTTCACTCCTCTAGTCTGATGGGAAAGCCCGGTCGTCCCCGCTGGATCTCCGATCCAGTGGCTGCTCTGTGTGTGGGGAAAGAGTCCAGAGAACTCCCGACCGGTCCTGGACCATGATGAGTCCGTCAGAAGCATGCAGGCTCAGCGGCTGTTATGTAGGTGCCTTATGTTAGGAGTTATGCCAGAGACGGTGCTAAAAACGAGTTCCTTAACCCTCAACACACACACACACACACACAAACTCCCTTTGGGCATCACTAAAGGCTGGTTTATTCTCTCTGTGAGCTCTGCAACGAAGAGACGCACACGGAGCGTCTGAAAGGTTTTCACATTGGAACTTCTGTTCAGGCAGCGGAGTGCTGCAAAGCAATTCCCCGCCAGGACAACAGAGGGCGTAGCGCTATTCTGTGATATCCTGCCACCATGACACTCATGTATCCGGTTCACGATAGTGTATTTACTCATGTTTTTACATTGTTTTAATGTATTTCAGAGACTTTTTAACACGGACTAATTTGTCCTTCATTCTCCTCCACCTCTTCATCCAGTCGCCACCTCTAAACCCACGTTTCCCGTCGTTTCCATCCACGTTTGCTCCGTATTTTGTGCTCCTTCAGTCACGGGTGAATAAACGTTCATATTTTTGGACTTTTCCGCGATGTGTTCTTCAATCTATTCTGGGTCTGCCGCTAAATATTTTTTTTACTTATTAACGGAGCAACGGTGGTGCTGGTGACGAAGTTACAGGAAGAGTCGTCCTGACCAATCACAAGCTTGCGGTCTCCGTCACTTTCGACAGATGTTTAAAATTTGGGGCATGTCTCCGTCACCCTCCACGAGCCAGTCGGAGAGCCCTTGGGCCGACGCAAAATGGCGGTGCGTGCGTCCGTTTCACGCAGACGGACCGAGTATAAACCAGCCTCAACAGAGCTCACATTACCTCACCATCACCACAGCAGTGACTCACTACAGTTCCTCTGTTTCTCTCACAAACACACATCCCTCCTGCATCAGCTGTTGTGTTTGAGACGAGATGAAAAAGATTTGCTGATTCCATCTGAAACTGTTGCACTACACAAACAAAGCATTGGATCTCAGGAGAACCAGAAAACAGAAGCCATCTCTGTAAAACTAAGTCTCAGGCTAACGGCTGTGACGTATAACTATCACTGTTGGGCCAACAACCTGAAGTCCAGCCCGATACCAAACCCGGCCAGAACCATCAGCGCTCCTCCAAGAAACGGCCCGTGATGTTCTTTCACACTTTTAGAAGAACAGCTGTTGTATGATAAAACAGGAAAATGTTCATGTTTACATCTTTTTATGGTAATGTGAAGATGTAGAAGTACCCAGCAATGGTTCTATTGGGTTCTGACTGTTTTAAAAGGCCTTTAGTAGAATTAACCACTAAAAACACGCAGCGGACATCAGCTCCTAACCTTTACCAGGTCACTGAAAGGACGCCCAGCAGCAGGAGCAGCGATCAGCTGTCTGTGCAGATGAAAGTCACAACACGAGGAATGAGAGAATGAGTCCATATACACGCCAATCAAGTCCAAATATCACCGATGTCTCAATAAAAAACTAGAGCATGCAAACAAGGCTGATAAAGTGCAATGAAACCAGATTTGAGGACAGAATCACTGAAAATGCTGCTACACGTGTAAAAACTCAAAACGACTGTGACATCCTGATGAAATCTAATTTATTCACCATGTAATAAAAGTTAAAGTACCAAGTCATCATCACACACTGGTGAAATTACATCTCTGCATTTCACCCATCCCCATGGTGGGGAGCGGTGAGCTGCAGCTGTGGCCGCGCTCGGGAACTATTTGGTGGTTTAACCCCCCAATCCAACCCCTTAATGCTGAGTGTCAAGCGAGGAGGCATTGGGTCCCATTTTTTCAAAGTCTTTGGTATGACCCAACCGGGAATCGAACCCTGATCTCCCAGTCCCGGGGCGAACACTCATACCACTAGGCCACCGGAGCTGGTAAGAAAAAACAACCTTAAGGGGGAAAAACGAGGATAATTTATAAAATACAGGGGGTAAAAACTCTAATACAGCCGGTAGAAAACCCTAAAACCCAATAAAATCATTAAATGGTGTTTGTTTTATTTAATAATTAGTTAGTAGTACAGGTCAAAACGCCACGTCTGTTTGCCATCTGGGATCACATCTGAACAGAACCGCTCCGGTCTTTGAAAGGCTGATTAGGTTTAGTGGGAGATCAATACTGTATAGATTAGTGATGACAGGGTGATGAGTTTCTCTGCATAGAAGAGCTAACTTAAACCTGTAACAGTATTTGACTTTTAGGGGTTTTTAGATAATAAATACAAGTGATGCATCTTCTAAAAACTAATACTTTACTTTTTTCATTAAGCCTCAACAAGTAAAGGTGAAAAGCAATTTGAGATCAGAACAAAACAGACATTTCTAATGGTTTTATAAAAGCCACTTAGGAAAATCTCCCCAAAAATAAATAAAAATCAGTCCTCAATAAAAGCTCTGAAACATACAGAACCTTTTCTGATACCGAACAGAAACAAATCATTCACCTTGATGATTAACTTCACTAACCTGGTAAAATAACCACCCGTTTCTGGGTTTAGACTAGAGCTATCAAACAAAGTGATCATCTCTAACAGAGACACGCCTTCAGTAAACAAGTAAACAACACTTCAAGAAAATAAAACACACCATCAGTGCCACAGTGAGAAGATAAGAACATGGAGAGGTGAACAAATTGAGCAGATAGACCATGCAGGCAGACAAGATGACGAATGCCATCCCTCTCCATCTGGTAGCTCAGTGGAACAATGGTCCAGAATGTCAGTGAAGAACATATCTTTATCAGCTCATCCAACTTATTCACAGGCCGTGTGTGTGTGTGTGTGTGTGTGTGTGTGTGTGTGTCTGAGAACCATAAAATTGCACAGAACCCATGACAGAGAACAAAATAGTCCCAACATATGGAGAACCATCCAAAAACAGCTGCTACTCGTTCATGACAGCTTCTCAGACTCATCACTGATGAACCCAAACAGACCAAACATCACAACATGTGAGACGTCAGATGGTTGTACTACGGTAGTGTTCTTGGGTCGTTCTTCACCCTGGTCTGGTTCTGCTGCAGGTACCAGAACCACTGCAGGTTATCAAGGTGGACATTTACCCCAGAAAACTGCCCTGGTGGGAGGAGAGTACGTTTGAGAAGCACTAAACTCGTCTGATGGATTGAGAATGTGATCCAGAACTTGAGTTCCCAGGATCTCCTGCAGATTCCCAGCCCTAGGTCTTTGGGTTCCAGCTCAGGTCAAACCCAGAACACTACCCTGGTCCCTGGTGTAGAAAACGCTTCAGCAGTTCCCTGAAACATGGACCCAACATTCCAGGCTGCAGTCAGAACCATGACAGCCTACCTGAACCACAGGTGAGAGCTAAATCAGACCGGCCATCCCTCATCAGTCTCAGCTGAGCACCGGCCGCTTTGACCGCGTGCACCACGGCTCGGTCCCGGTGATAACAGATGAGTTCTGTTTACCAACTGAAGCCCGTTGGGCCGAACCGAAGCTAAATGTGTCGCTGCAGACACCCGTTACAGACATGCAGGCCCCGTCCTGCCTCCAACGGCATCCTCAAGCTTACATGCTAGCTCTGTCGGTGACTTCTGCCAAAACCGACCGAAAAACAGAGACACCGGCAGGTTTCCCACAAACCGACCAGCGAACGTTAAAGCCACCGTTTCTTCCCAATGCCTGTCAACTCGTTAACAGCACAAACGGGAAGATTTTAACGTGATAAGCGGCTCGTTAGCTGGCGCAGCATTAGCATGGTGCTAACAGCGAAGCTAACGTCTGCTGTTGTTTACACCGACAGACTCTACGCTTAAAAATTCGGTTTTCTACCGGACGAGACGCTCCCGTTTACCTCGGAACCGACGTCTTTGAGCTCAGAGTGGGTGGCTGCGGGGATTCACGGCGCGGAGGTGGACGCAGAGCCCTCTTTGTCGTCTTTCATCCGTCTGCTCCGTGTACACATCGGCACCACCGCTCCTGAAGCTCCGAGCAGACACCAGGAGCGCGCTCGGCTCGCTCGGTTGTTTAAGTTCGTGTCGGGAGCGCGCGTTGCGTGAGTCCAGGTCCAGGGTAGGTGCTAAGAGCTGAGGATGGTGGGGGCTGTCCACCCCCCAGGGTCAGATTATGGTCCAATCTTAACCTTAACCGTTAAAAAATATTTATTTATGTTTTTAAAGGAACTGTTCACATTGGCTGGAAAATATAAATATCTAGCTAAATATCTAAAGTATGACTTAATCTCATTATATTTTAAAGTTAATGCAGCTACATCGTTTTTCTCTTGCTTTTTTGACACGTCTCCTGAACAGAAAACATTCTGGCTTGATGCTGCGTTCATGCAGCTGGCCAGGATTAAGATTAAGAGGTCATGTTGCTTCTTTCATAGTCATTTGGACATAAGGGAGCCCCCACCCCCAGTGCAGAGGGTTAGGTGGGGGTGGGGATTATAGAGAAGGATTGGTTATGCAAGTTCATTGTCCCAGCTGGTTTCCAGAGAATATGGAAAACCGAGAGATGCTCGGACATCAAGAAAAGTCAGAGCAAAAAGTTTTGTAAATGGCTTTGAACTTTTTTTAGAGAATATAAACAGTTTCTCTTCTCACCATCTGTTTGCGTTTACATTTTTTCTTGTATTTCATAATTATGATTTAGCTAGCTCATAGTTATGAGATGGAATATTTTTTATCAGTGGTGAGAATGGGTTTCCATGTTTAACCCTTGAGTCTGAATGCTGGATAATAAAACCTGAACAAGTGCACAAGTGTTTTGCACACAGAGGTGTTATTGTGCATAAACAGACACCCTCACCGCCCTAAATTAGACTGCAAGGGAGTTTCTGCTGTTGCTGTATGTTGATCTGATCCAAACCTGCAGGTGAGTGATGTCATCCTTTACTGTCCAGGAATAATCAGCTGACATTCTGTGTGACTTGGATTTGCATGATGACATCAGAGTTTTCCAGGCTGATGCTGACCTAAGTGCCTCTAGTGCCTTTCAGAGATACTTCAGGTTATTATACCCCGCCACAAGACATGCACCAGCAGATACCGGAAGTATCCGAGCACTCTAGGTATGGCGCGGTATGGGGGCCATGCCTGCCCAGAAGAAAGATTTTGGACATCTTATATTTAAAAGCATCAATCTGAAAGAAAAGAAGAGTTACAGGCTCCATAGATTTTTGTGAAGACAGCAACGGGCGAATTAAACAAAAAAATTATATTCTAAAATAAAATTTGAAATAATATTTAAAATAACTGAAATTTATTTTTCTGATATTTTTGTATTTCTCACATTTGAGGTAAGTGTTTTGGATGCATATTGTTTTTTAATAAAAAAATAAATAAAAGAGCATGCAATGCATGCATTGCCACAGGCTCAACTCTCCCAGAGTTACCACAAGGACCAATTTTTTGTGCCACCCCAAAATTTTCTCTGACCCCATCTGGCCACCCTTATCAAAATTTTCTGAGGGCGCCTCTGCTAGTAACTGAAACCACTGATTCATCCATGCTGCTCAGCACCAAAGCTGCAATGGTGTCACTACTAGTTACCAAAAGAACCGATCAGCTGGGCTGTTGAAAAAGAACTCAGAAAATAAGATTAAATCAACCTAACACTTTATGTAGGCTATTTACTAACTCACTATTAATTATAAAAATGATATAATTACACCATGTGCAGATACACAAACAGCCAAGCATACACCTGTTATTAAACACAGGAAATGCAGACTAAAATGTTTTTTCCATGATCCCTTTGGTGCCCCTATGTGTGGCATACACACACCACTGCCCACGAGTCACTCTAGTTTCTGTTTCTGGGCTGAACCAAATAAATAGGACATGGAAATAATGAGCTAGAAGTTAGAGGTCTCTTTTCTTTTGTTTCTGGAGCTAAAAGGGAAATATTGCTTTGTTTTTTGTGTTCACAAACGGCGTAAAAAAACATCCTGTTCAGTCAGACACATTTGCATGAAACCAAAGTGAGAAACTGGAGCTCTCTGAAATAAAAAGACCTGTATGTTTTCTACGTTTATAAAGGAAAAAAGTTCATATTTACCTCTAAAACAGAAAAATTGGTTTATTTTGACATGAATTCCCACTGAATCCACTCAGATCCCTTTATCAGCTACTTTGATTTAAATAATCTGCTCATTAGAAGCACATCTAAAGACAAAATGAAGAAAAAAGACCTTTATTATGAAGCTGAATAAATCTCATCTGAAACCTCTTGTTGAACATAAGCATAATAAAATAAAGTGTATGATCCATGACCTGATAACACCTGCAACAGGTGAAAAGCCACCTGTGAAGGTGAAGGCCGAACAAACACTGCCCTCTAGTGGCTCAGAGGCAGAACACACAAGCTCCTCTTTCATTCTGTGACCAAAACAAACAGGCAAAGGTCAAAGGTCATCCCAGTCAGAGTGACTTCATGTCCAATCAGCATTTTGCTTCTGATCTTTACGAGATAAAATGATCATGATGCAACGGAATGAAAACCGTCATTGTTCTTTTTTAATATTTACTGTTTTGTTTTTCTGATTTTCAGTCAGAGGCTGAAGATTTACACCTGCAGGCAGGTGGACGTGTTTCAGGATTCTGAGGAAAAATTCATATTTATCAGGGAACCAAACCACTTTTCCTCCTGATGCATTCTGGATGCTTCACTCTGAGCATGCCCAAATATGGCCAATATGTGAGGAAGCTTCACCGAGCAGGTTTTAGTAGTTAGAAAACGTCATGAAGAGCAAATTAAAATGAAAACATCCCAAATCTACGTCAGACAGGAAAAGTGTGCTTTGGTAGCGGTGGTAAAGATGAACAAACAGGTGATGTAGCCTGTTGTCACTTCCACACCTGTTTTAGCACAAAAACAATACATGAAAACATTTTTGTCCCAGAATGTTTTTGTTTTCTCAGAGAGCAGAGCGCCCACACCCAGGCTTCCCGACTTCAGTTACATTTGGTAAATGGTAAATGGCCTGTATTTGTATAGCGCCTTTTTTAGGGTTCTACAACCCCCCAAGGCGCTTCACAACACAATCAGTCATCCACCCATTCACACGCTGGTGGGGATGAGCTACAGCGTAGCTACAGCTGCCCTGGGGTGCACTGACGGAGGCGAGGCTGCCGAGCACTGGCGCCACCAGTCCCTCCGACCACCACCAGCAGGCAAGGCGGGTTAAGTGTCTTGCCCAAGGACACACAGCAGCATTCTCTGGCCGGAGCCGGGATCGAACCTGCAACCTTCCGATTACTGGACAACCCGCTCTACCTCCTGAGCTACTGCTGCCCATTTAAAATATTTTTTTCCGGTGTGAAATTGAAGACTCTTCTTTTTGGTAGAAAACAGGAGAAAGATAGAGATGGTTACCCTGGTGACCCGCATTAACCTCTGACAGCAGCTTTAACATCGTTTATCTTGCTTCTGCAGTTTAAACATCAAACCTAGAGATTTTGTTGGTAATCAGATTATTGCAAGGTTGTCATAATTTAAGGAATTAGCTGGATTTCTCTAGTCTAACCTGCATCAGAGCAGGTAACCAGTCCAGTCTGTTGCCACGGAGACCCAACCTTGTTCTCGACTCCAACCTGACTTTCAGCTCAGCGTAAACTGATTGAGGCTTTTAGTTCCTTCTGTTAGCCAGACGCTAAACAACAGGAACACACCGGCTAACAAAGATTTCCATGGGAATAATGCAGTTATTATTAACAACAGGTGAACTGTAAATTTTTTTTATTTGAACTATATACAAAAAAAAAATCAATATACAAAAAATTTCTACAAATTTCTTCTAGCCGAGCAACAACCCGGACAGCGCGTTCAGGTCCCGCATGTACGGGTTGTCGCTCAGGATGCGGTCTATGCGCTGCCTCTGCTCTGGGAAAATGTCGTACAGTTTTCCCTTCAGCTCCAACGTCTCCCCCGGCGATCGCTGGGGTGGAGGAGAGGGCGACGGGGAGGGCGAGCGGCCGGGAAGGTGCCACTCAGGGGGGCCGGAGTGGGGCCAGTGCTGCTGGGAGGAAGGCCGGAAGTCTGCGGGCCGCAGCGGCTGGGGAGTGGCTGGAGGCCTCCTGGGGGAGGGAGGGGGGACACGAGCAGGTGAAACGGAGAACACGCGACGGGATATTTGCTGCAACAAAACCCACAAGCGTGTGGGTCTCTGTAGGCTCAGGTATACACACCTGTTGACTTTAGTGAGGAAGACATCCAGGTGAGGCCCATGCTTCCCAAGTGGATCATCAGGAATCATAAAGAGATCCCCAACAAAAGTAAACTGAAGCAGCCTGGTGAGAAACAAGATGAATTTAAACGATTACAGCCCAGGTGAAGCACCTGAAAATGAGTATAAACAACAGAAAGCAATCAGCTGACTCAGGTTTGTTCTTACTGATCAGTGAGAAACAGGACCGTTTCTATCGGAATGATCTCATCCCGGTGGGATTTTGGGGTTGTTTTTATCGACCACATTTACAGGAATAAAGCCTTTAAATAATAAAAATGAAACTTATGATTCATATTCTGTCTGTTTTATTTTCAGTTAAGAATTAGAGAAGAAGAACGTTGACATGTTCTTGGAATTCCTGCTCATTCACCTGGAAAACCAAGAAATCCTAAAAGTCAGGCTGATATTCAGCAATAAATTCCCAGGAATTTCCTCTCGATGACATTTGATTTAGAATCTAAAATCTGCAGGTTTAGCAGATTACAACCTGACGGGGTTTAACCAGGAATTAGTCAACGGTGACAAACCCATCACATGAACTGAGGAAGCTCGACAGGTGTTCCTGAAGCAGGTTTCAGGTGTTGACGTGAGGCAGACTCGCCACCAGGGGGCGACAAAACATTCCTCTGACTCATAGTTGTCAAAAGTCTGTTTGTTGTTGCAGTCTTGTTTATAACTTTTATGATTGATTTATGAAAAATGGTGTGCATGTTTCTTTTTTTAGCAGGAAGCCTCAGACCAGCTGGGCTTTTCTCTTTAAGGTGATAAATAAACCTGTTCATTCATACAGCAACACCACAGGATAGCTGTGATGTAATAAAACATTAATATTATGAAACACTTCTTCTGATTGTTATAAAAAATCAAAGAGAAAATTATTGATATATTTTAACTTTAAATGTAAATAATCTATTTATTTCTGGTGTTTATTAAACTACAGCTTGTTTTGTTTTGGTTGGTCGTGGAGATTTGACTAATCTGAACCAACCAGAACAGAAACCCTCGGACCGACGGAGATCTCTGCGTACGTTACAAACCTTTCCTGGATGATGTGGCGCCAGGAGACGGAGGTGTCCACGAAGTCCCTCAGGTTGTCGTTCGTCACGATGACTCCATCCGTTTTGTCAGCCAGGTGGAGCAAGAACCTGATGGAGGGGAAAATGAGAGGGTGTGTTCGGATTAAACGCTCAGGATTTCCCTAGCGCTCAAAGGTCGGAGGCTTGTTCCCGGCTCAGCGGATCACAGGGAAGTTTGGGATTCTACCAGACTCAAAGTCAAACATATAAAAATATTAATCTAAAGACTGGTTAAACTTTCAGACTTTCCAGTGACATTCCAAACTGATCCGGATCAGCTGATAAAGGTGTTCACCTTTACCTCACCTGCACAGGTGTAAAGGAGGATTGGGATAGGGGTGTTTACCTGTCGTCGTGGGAGGATATCCTCTGCCCACATACTTCCCTGGAAGGAGTAAAGGAAAGAAGTCCCAGATCTTCCAGTTTGTTTAGGAAATGTTGTTCTGAAGGAAAAACGACAAACTCTACATCACAAACATGAAAAAAACGTCTTTTTCCCAGTAAATAAAATTAGTATCAAAACCAACATTAATCCTGAGATTCATAATTTATTTATAACGTTTAGCCTCCAGTGTCACTTTTATTTCCAAATATGAGGCAGAAAATATAAATCACATATTTCATACAAGGAAAGGACACTTGTTTCAGAAAGCAGTAAAAGGATTCATTTATGTTGCTAAATTTATAAATAATGATATAAATGAAGTTCTTCATTTGTTACAAAGGCAGCCCGCCAAACACGGAGTGAGACCAGCGCCGACTTTTCTAGCTGCGTTTAGCCGATTATGGAGCTGAAATCCTGGGTCTTCAGTGGCGGGCAGCCTGCTGTGTGTGTGTGGTCTGGACAGAACAGCTGCTGTTGGCTGCAGCCGGCGTACCTGTAGAGAGCCGGTCTCTCTTCTGCCGCCACTGAGGGACGAACACCGTGATCTCCCTGTGTCCTCGCCTCCAGAACGTCTCCACGGCCAGCGCGATGCCGCGACACGAGAAGAAGCGATGGAGTCCGTGGCTGCAGACACAAAACAGAAGGAGAATCACATCAACGTTCCTGTTGGGTGGGTTAGGGCTAACCCTTTTAGTCTGGATATAAGAGCAGAACTAACGCTTGGCTGCATTAAACACGACATAAAAACAATCAGGAATAAACCTTTTTTAAATGAACTGGAACGGTTCAGGGGTCTCTGTGGTGCAGAAATTCACCAGCGTCTGCAGCCATGATGCAACCAGGCAGCATTAGAACGGAAACTCACAACAGTGATGTGAGATTAGCTTTTATTAGTCTCCACAGAACTTCCAAATGCACGATGCAAAACATCAGCTGACTCGAGCTGTTGGCGGTGACGTGCACGGCCCGTCCGCGCACGTCAGACAGCTGTAGGTAGGGCAGAGAAACCACAGAGTGACACAAACAACAAACAGCAGCAGAGAGGAGAAACTCCCCTCCAGCCGCGGCTCCGCTGAGCAGGAAGCTGCAGAAACGACTCGATCACAACCAAAACTCTTATCGCGCACATCTGGATTCACACGCCTCGCCTGCATCAGCAGCTCGTTTCTGCCGCTCTGCAGCAGTGGGGGTCAGGGGGACGTTCCTCGGGGTAAAGCTGCTCCGGTGGTGTTTTAGCACCAACGCTTCTGGATTCATTTGTTAGTTAAAACCAGCAGAAACAGGACCTGCGTGGGTAATCATGGCTTTATTCTGGATTTTCATAAAACAACAAACATAACTAGATCTGATGTTTTCAGAGCCAGGTAATCACTGAGCTGACCCTCATAAACGGGTCCATGTGATCACGGGGAGGCTGGAGGTCAAAGGTCATCCTACAGTCGTTTCTAGTGTTTATTTGAAGGTTTCCTGCAGGATTTTGCTCTTTTGATGCTGAACTCTTATTCATTTAGTTTTTTTGTAATTTTGCTTTGAGAAAACAAGGAACTAGTTCATTACTACTATTGTTTCTGGAAATCCTCTCGGTGTTACAGATCCATTACAAAAACATAAAATGTGGGAAAAAGTGTTCAGAAATGTAACCGAATCTAATTATTCTGTTATAGAATAGACTTTAATAATCCCACAGGATTAGGACTCATAAAGGCAGCACATAGAGAATAGGATAAAATAATACAGGTAAACTCAAAGGCTGTTATTGTGACCTTCAGCAATTAAAAAAGAAGAAACAGCATAAAGGACACAGACACACATGTGCATGCAGGTATTGCATGACTTTGATATCATGAGTGTGATTCTGTTTGATAAGTAAACATCTGTGTAAATAAAGGTGATCGGAGCGCTCTCTGGAATAAAAATACCACAAAAAAGGAAAGATAATAAAATTTCCAACATGAAGCTGCTTCTGAAGCTGGACTTTGTGATGGTGGTACCGACAGGTGAACACGTTTAAACTACGGCTCGGTTTCACTTTCGGCGACACGCAGCAGGATCGTATTTTAGTTTCTGGTTTTGGGAAGTTCCCGCTGAAAGATAGTGCGATAATTTATGTAATCGCATAAAAATCAGTGTGAAACGTCACCTGAGGAGGGAAAACATCTCAGAGCTGATTTACATAATAACCTAAAGTGACCTCTGCAGGGATGTGGGCGTGTTCTGGAGGCTGCAGACTCACTATTAGAAACAGAACTTACTGTAGAGTCAGCAACATCACAGGTTTTACTGCCGCATAAATGCTTTACTATTATTACCATTATTATGCTGCTTATGTATTATTATATTGTTAAAATGATATTTAGCGGTAGTAGTTAGATAAATAATTCTGTTTAAAAAACTGGATGTCATGTTTTAAATAGATAATAATAAGTATTATTATTACTGTTGTTCAACAGCTGTTTTACTCTCACAGCAGAACTAAATCAATAAACAGATAAACTTATTATTTCATCCTGTGGGATTTTGTCAGTCAGAGACGAGGATTTTTTTCGGCACGAAGAAAGCGGTTCGACAGGCGAGGATTCAGGATGGGGTCCTGGAGGAGGAAATCCGTAGGAATAAATCAGGGAGGAGTAACGGATAAACAAAAGGAGGTCTGGCTGCTCCATGTTCCACAAAGTCTGGCTGAAAAAAGCTCAGATGCAGATTTTTTCTAGAAACGATGTTTTCTTCTCAGAAACGCCTCCGTACGACACGCCCACGCATCAATATTATGAATCTACTACAGCTTTTGCTCTGCCTGGCACACGTACAGTCATGCTCAAAGGTGATGATGAGTCACGGCCACATGTGGAGGTGTGGGCGGAGCCAACGCAACCAGGGCTGTAGCTGAAACCTGCACACTGCTCAGCTGGTTTGTGTGGTGCACACGTGTGTGTGTGTGTGTGTGTGTGTGTGTGGTGGGGGGTGGGGGGGTGACTCTAATGTGTGATGGTGTTGATGGGAAGAGTGGTAGCCTCCTAAGTGAAAAGGAAAAGGTTTTACGGCAGGTTTGGGAAATGACAACAAACACATCGCAGGTTCGATTTGTCATCAGATGAGTTACAACCTCAGCAAACATCAAAGACTCAGCTGTTTGTCCGTTTTCATAACTCTTTACACAATATTGTTATGAAAAACCCAAAACTCTGACTTTACATCTGATCTCTGACCAGTTTCAACATCATCCATAACTGCAAAACGCAAAAAAATATAAAAAAGATGCTTGAAAAAATGAATCCAGTTCCTGTTCTTAGATCCAAGACAGAAATGAGAGTCCAGAAAGTTCTGAAGGAAACAAAACTCTTCATAACGCATCTCCTGAATCTACAGAAGAGACTAAAGTTAATAATCCACACGAGTCACGTTTCTCATGCTGGCGTTGGCTCAGTGAGAGTTAAACATTACTGAACACCTTTATGGTGATAAACACGAGACCGTCCTCTGGGCTGAAACCAGCTTCTGCAGGAACGGTTCCGGACTTTCTACACACTTTTCTATTATTTATAAAATGAGTGACTCAGACCAGACAGAGGCGTGTCTAAACGTAAAGCATCAAACATTTATTTCTCTGGTTTGTGACGCCAACAGCTCAACATCACTGATGACATCATCACCTGATGCATAAACCAGAGAAGAGGCCAAATTCATAGAAACAGATGTGTGTGTGTGTGTGTGTGTGTGTGTGTGTGTGTGTGTGTGTGTGTGTGTGTGTGTGTGTGTGTTAAACTCACGCCATCGCCACGTTGCTGCCATCTATAATAATGTGCCTCAGTCCCGGAATTCCCGGCTCGTTCGGCAGGTTTAGGGTGAAGGGAGTCTTCAGCGACTGGTGGAACCGGGCCAAACCGGTAACCGGTGGGACGGGGGGTTCGTTAGCAGGAGGGGTCCCAGCCGCCCCCCCCTGAAACCCAGCATGGCCAATGGTCTGATAGGTGGGGGCTCGGCTGACGGGCTGCGCTGCCTGAGGAAGAAAGCAGAAATAATAACGTGACTGAGTTTGTGAATCAGAGCGAAAGCCGTCCAAACCCTCGCGTTGCGTGGGCGCTGTTCTCGGCTCGCTAATCTAACATCTGGATGTGCGAAAAGGGGAGCGATACTACTCAGAATGACTGCAATATAAAGGAAAAACAAAACAATGTCAGACTGAACCCGTTCCTGGAGCTGAGCTTGTGTGTGTGACGTCTACCCACCAGAACCTTCCATTTATCAGAAAAAAACACACTTCCTGTCTGGAGATTTGACCAAAACAACCAGAAGCTTCAGCGGAACGTCGCCGCTCTGATACTCACACTGGGGGTCGAAGCCAAGGAGGCGTCTGCAGCTGTCGGCCACTGAGGCGTGCTGCGCAGCGCCGTCAGGCTCTCAACCTTCACCGGTCCTCCCAGAGTCTGAGTCCCAAATCGAGACAGGAAGTCCCTCTGTGTGACTCCGCCCCCTCCCCGTGCCAGGTAGTCTGTCCGGGACCCCGACTGCGTGCTGTCAAACGGCGTCACAGTCATGAGCCGCGATGTTCTACCGTCCGTTTTGGTGCTGGAGGGGATGACGTCTTCGTCGTCGTCGATGGTGATGACATCATCGTGTCGTGCTCCTCCTTGAGCGCTGGAGCTCCTCTTGATGGTGATGGCCTGAAATGAGTTTTATGTTGAATAAATGTGTGACATGTGGAGACTGTGATCCTAAATTCTGCAGGAATGTAACTTTATGAAGGTTTTTCCCACAAACGCTTCCGGATTTCATGGATGGAACATGAAGCTCAGGCTCCTTACAGAACAGAAACGGAGACGTGAGAACGTGAAGAGGAGCTCGGATACCTGCTGAGTGCTCCTCTCGCTGCCGCTGCACTGCCTCCGGTGACCCAACCCTGTGCTGCTCTGGCTGGGCTTTATGTTCTCCTTGGACGTCCCCGGGTCATCCAACGTCCTCCCGAGCTCCCGCTCCTTCTCTCTGAAGCGTGAGACCGTGGAGGAGGAGGAGGTACATATAGAGTTTAATTGTCTCTCTTTTCCTCCTCCTTTGGAATCCTTCTCACAACGTTCGGTTTCCTCCACGATCTTCTCCAGAAGGAGAAAAGTGTCTTCTGTTTGTCCCGTCTCCTTAACGACCCGTTCCACCACGTCCTGCTGGTACCCCATGGTTCTGGAAAACAAAGGTTTGGCATCTTTATTTGTGTTTGATAATCAACCTGATCAGACCTCCCCAGTTTCTAACCGACAACCCCAAACCGAAAGAGAAAAACTGGGATTTTTACCTGAAGAAATTGACTAAGCAGCGCAGGTTGGTTTCTGGGCTGACGGCCTCTCCGTCCTCCGAGTTGCTCTCGCTGGACTCCAGCGTAATGTGACCCGACACCGTGTTTGCTTTTGCTGACGAGGCAGAGGGGGTTTTGGACCTACAGCTACTGCTGCCGCCCCCCCGGCCTTCCCTGTCTCTCTGGCGCTCCCTCGCCGTCCTCTCAGGCGATTCCTCCTTTCGCTCCAGGGAGTATTGTCTCTTTGTGTCCCGGGTTTCGCTCTCAGAAGAGCGCCGCTTGTGTGAGGGCCGAGTGCCATTGAGCAGAACGGCTTCGTGGCCCAAACCGATCCCCCCCGGTGCTTTCCCTCCTCCAGACGCCAGAGTGACGCCTTTCTCATCGAAGCTGGTGCCCAGGATACGGTTGGAGAGCTCCGTGACCGGGGTGCTGCTCTGTGAGCGGTCCTGGTCGGCCTCCGCCGTGCTGGGAAGTAGTGCCTGGTTGAGCCGAGCAGAACAGAAACATTCCAGGAGTTAATCTAACAAAACACAACACCATCTGCTTGATGTTTCTGTCTCAAGTTCAAGGTTTAAGGTAAAGAAGAATGCTTATCCAGCTGTTTTTAATAAACCTGAAGCCCGTATCTCATGGAGATGTGACTGCTGGAAACAAATAAAGAATTCCTGACCGGTATCGGACTGTCAGGAGTCCATCAGAAGCCTGACGTCTGAGGAAAGGCGGTTGGACCTTGGAATTGTGTTTTTTGTTTTTTTTTAAAGGTAGCTTGCTAGAAAGACTCGTCTAGAATCCTTTTCAATTTGACAAGTGTGAGAAATGAAGACGTCTCTGGGAGGAGCTGAACTCCTGCAGCTCAGAGAGAAATGGAACGCAGCACAAAGTCATGAGTGGAAGCGCTCCCACGTTCATAAATCAGCTCTGAAAGCAGCTAGCGCTGTGGCTACAGAAGACAGGAGTGTTAGAAAATCATATCCACCCACCAGAGGAGGTGTGACTGTGCTGCTGGGGTTGTGCACCAGCCCCAGTAACTCCTCCTTTAGCGCACTGGGCAGCAGCAGCAGCTCCATGGTGTATTTATCATCTCTCTCCTCCACGAAGGACTTGAACGCTCGTTTCACGGTGGGTTCTCGGTCACTCGGCAGACTTTTCTTCTCCTGAACAGAAAGCACAAACACAGACGGGTCGGATCGAGGGGCTCCACATGCCGTCATCAGTCAAACTTCCCGGTTCGTTTATGTTTATTGGACGAGAAGATGTCCGTTTCTCTAAACTCTCACTGGTGTTCGGAAAGATTTGTTTTTAAATCTAAAATTGTAGAATTTATTAAATCAAAGTGGCAAATTTTCACTTTTAAGTCATCGGTGGTGGTCGGAGGGACCGGTGGGGCCAGCGGTAGCTACGATGCAGCTCATCATCACCAGAGTGTGAATGAATGATTGTGTTGTGAAGCGCCTTGGGGGGTTGTAAAACCTTAGAGCATGCTATAAAAATACAGGCCATTTACCATTTAAAATCATTTTACATAAAAATCAGCAACGTGACCGTTGGACACCATTTTTGATTATTTGAGTAGGTGTTAGCCTTACCTGGAATAAAGCAACAAACTGCTGAACTCTGCTCTGAGCCATCACAACAGGCTCGGCTCGGCCCAACAGCCACAGACGACCCGGCTCCGGCACAAGAACCTCTGCGCTCGTGTCGCGTACGAGTCTGTCCAGGAAGAGGCCTCTGGTGCCGGCGAAGATGCAGTGCATGTCCACTGGGTAGCGTTCCTCCTTCTGCAGCTCTGGGTCACACAGCCCTCGAACGTACTCCTGCGGGGGAAGAGGCAACTCCACAATTACACAGATTTATTTGCTCCTGTTGAAGAACAGGCACAAAGTAACTACAGGTGTTCGTGTTCAGCTGGCTGACTCGTGCTGAAACAACATGAGGCTTTCGTTCTTTTCTATCACAGCGTAGAAAGATTGTTATTTACCGTTGAAGCTGACATGTTTCAGCTAGGGACCCCTAGCCTTCATCAGAGCTCTGATGAAGGCTAGGGGTTCCTAGCCGAAACATGTGATAAAAAGAACAAAACAATGGATTATGAAAATAAACGCAGCATGAACGTACAAAAGAGTAACATGAAGGTTATTTACACAGATAAACATCAACAGCAGAAGCTAAAAGTAGATCCTCGTCCAGCAGGACGTTCTTCATATTTCTGTGGGAACAACCCTGTAAGGTGAACCAGATAGCAGTCTAAATGTTTATAAAACACCACCATGTGAACCTGAGCTCATCAGTCCTGAAGGTTGCAAAACCATTTCTCTGAACAGAGGCTGTTCAGGAAGCTACATCAGGT
This sequence comes from Aphyosemion australe, assembly GCA_006937985.1. Lineage (NCBI taxonomy): Eukaryota > Metazoa > Chordata > Actinopteri > Cyprinodontiformes > Nothobranchiidae > Aphyosemion > Aphyosemion australe. The sequence continues at coordinate 1,173,571 of SSNS01000063.1, forward strand.
GTCAACCCAGCATCAGCTGAGTGGTCATAATCTTATGGGTGATGGTGTGGCATTATTAAACTACACAAATACTACTCAGACACTAATGTTGGAGACGTTGTTTAGTCTATCCTAAAAGTGTTTTTCTGTTGATGACCTGTAAACTGTTCATGTTTTTATTTAAAAACCAGCCGATAAGATGAAGCGTGGTAGTGATGGCAACCATAAACAACCCAAACTGGTCGGGTCTCCCGCCACGTTTCCACATTTCAGTCGTGCTTGACTGGCAGAGCCTGAACAGCTGGTAAAGGCGACGTGAGACCGAGACTCGTGACTCCAGATGCAGAAGTGTGAAATTTTTTCATCAATGGGAAATCACACAAGAGCAGATAAAAACACACTGACTGAAACTGGGATTCTGGTTCTGATGGCTGCTTTTACACAAGTCAAGCATCTTTTAGTCTACGCCTTTGCTTCTGGCCGCTGCGACCCACCAGACCGAGTGTGAGGTTTTATAGAGCAGCTATCAGAACATTCAGCATCACAGTGGTTCAAATATTCGTGCAACAATCAGATAAATGACATCCTTACTTCCTATGTGGAGATCCCCCACACTAAAGGCCCCTCTCAGAGGTCTTGTTTATGGTAAAAGCAGCTAGTTGGCTGTTATAGCAAATGATTCATTCCTTTCCTTGATTCACTGGTTACAACATGTAAAACTATTTTAAATAAAGTTGCTAAATCTGGTGAAATCTAATCTCCAGTTTCGCTGCAACCAACAACAGCTTTAGATCAGAAAAGGACCATTTCTAAAACTAATCAGTTTCACTTTCACATTTAAAACTTTTCTTTTAAATTATGAATCACTTAAACCCTGAAGATAGTTTATTTCCAACTATTAAATAACCTTAAGCTGTAACAATGTGATAGATGTATATCATCCCTTAGAAAGTTTCCATGTTTTAAACCAGTTGGTTCATAAACATACTGATTTAAACAGAGTTAGGGTCAAATCACAGTCAAATTAAATGTGAAACTGAAAACATCTTTACAGGTGTGACTACAGGTACGCCTGAGCTCCTGACCAGTGTTTCCCTTCCCAGCAACCAGACTTATTGTTTTATAATTATAATATGTTAACCAGGTCTTTAGTGAGAGTTCTGACTCAAAGTTTGTCTGAATTCTGGCTGATTTTTCCATCCAGCGCATTTAATAATGTCTAATAACGCCACTAAACTAGAGAATAACTAAACTAAATAATACCCAAAGCAGATGAAGTGGTTACAGCTGAAACGCTTTTGATCAACACTGATATCAGAACGTTTGTCTTTCTGGGAGAACTGATGAAGAAATGCTGGCCGCTGGTATCCTGTTGTGTAATCTGGTAAAGTTGAACTTGGTGTCATCGTTCACCTGTTCCTCAGGGAGGGCCTGCTTCTGTTTGGGGGTTTTATATGAATTTAAAAGTGTTATGAGGCACCTTACGGACAGAAACGCAGGTGAGAGTAAACAGGAGAGGCTCACCTTTGCCTTCGACACGTCGTCCCTGTTCCCCCGGAGCTGCAGCCATATCTGCCGAGATGTTTTGCTGCCGTGCGGCTGTCCTGTGTGGTCCAGCAGACCGATTATAGTAAAAGTCACTTCGAAAACCTGCTCCACTCGAGGCTTGGCACATTTCATCTCCTCTTCTTTGTCCTCCGGGACCGTAAACTCGTCCACGGTGAGGGCCTCTGTCGGCTGTCTTCCGGCCGACGAATGGAGCCTGCTGGCGGGCTGCTCCGGGCACGCTAGCTCGGTGACTCGTCGCATACCAAGGAGGGGCCGCGTTGTTGACATTCCGCCTCTCGCTGTGACCGCCGCTTGGGACGACGACTCCTCTAAATTCGGACCTCTCAGCTCTTCTGGCGGCTTTCAGGCGTGTTCATGTCTCCGTTGGGTTTTGGAACGGGGAAGCAGCGCGACGTTAACGGTCTCTAACGAGCCAGTCGCAGCTAGCGTTAAAATACTCGGAAGCTCAGTGTGACGCATCCAGAAAGTCCCACGGCAGACGTCATCAACGCACGACAGCCACTCGGTGTTGTGTCCAGAGATTATTATCAACCAGAGTTGTGAAAATCAAAGCTGCACGCAAACCGACCTACTTTATTGCGACATCCACGCCGTAGACCGAGATCCTGTGAGATGTAACCGTCGGGTTAGCTTTGTTTTTTTACGGCCGAAGATGTGAGCAGGTTTCTGCTGCTATTCAGGCCGAACAGAAGCAGCCCGAGTTCAGCTGAGGAGAGGTGCCGCTCTGCCCCCTAGTGGTCATTAGTGGTCGATTCCATTTCAAATTCAAAAGATGCAATCCCACAGAGATATTACATTCATATTATACAACAATAATCTTACAAATAAATGCTCAACTATAAATCAAATCAAAATACCGTATAAAATAAAATGATAAATTGTTATGTAGTATTTCTGATAGGAGATGAATATTGTTTGCAACTTTGACTGCAAGTTAATTTAATTTGTACAGCCTTGAAATTTAGTTTGAAATAAATGAGAAAGGAACAAGTCATAACAAGACTTTTCTCCTTCCTGCTCCATTTTCACTTATGTGCAGTAAATAATATAAGAGTTTTTTTAATCTAATGTTATTTGTTAACTTGAGTGAAATTAACTAATTTAAATAATAACAACAATCGTCATCTTATATTATTCAAGATTGTTTAAAGATTTGTTATATAAGCTGATGGCTGTGTGCAGGAAGGATCTCCTGTAGCCGCCTGTATTAGAGCAGGTCTGACGAAGCCTCTGACTGAAGATGCTCTGTTGTTGCATGATGGTCTCACACTCAGGGTTATCCAAACTTTGCTTGATTTTATGGTTCCACAGTAGTCTCCAGAATAGAACCACTGAGTTGATCAGGGGTCTGCAAACTCATCTGTTTGAGTTCCGTTATTTGTCTCCTGTGAGAGAAGATTGATTTGGATAAGGAGAGCAATGCTGCAGCACCATAAAAAAAATAAAAACATATAAAAGACAAAATAAATATCAGAGGTAGAGAGAAGAAAAAGAAATGCAACAAATATGCAAAAAAAGAAAGACATGATCTAAAAAACATCATCAGCATCATCATCTAGGCTCTGGGGCCACATTAGGCCTTTGAAGCTATCATGATTTCTGGAGCCAGATGTGCTGCCCAGCTTGGTCTCAGTCTCACATCATGGATCCAAGATAATGAGCCAAAGCACAAACAGCAAAAACGGCTAAAAACAACAACAAGCACGAATCAGAAGGAACCAAACATCGAACTGTTGTGATGTGGCCTTCTGTGAGCCCTGATCTGACCTGAAACAGCTGGAGCACAATACCTGATACTCCTGGTGAGGAAGAGGACTTGGGTCAGCAGGGACAGCTTTGGCTTGCAACTCAGACTCAAGCTGTCATTTTACTTTTGTTTCAAGGGTTTGTAAAATCAGTTTAGTTTTTGGAGGTGTTAACCGGTGCTGATCATAAATAGAATATATTTTATAATAGTTTTTGATTTTCTAAAAGCTTTGGTGTCAGAAATCACAAAAAAATGCTAAAGTAGGGCTCGTCCGGGATTTGAACCCGGGACCTCTCGCACCCAAAGCGAGAATCATACCCCTAGACCAACGAGCCACACAACTCACTCTTGAAACCGGTCTAATAAATCAGTGACACGTGTGTGTCAGCTGTTGATGTGGCAGCTCATATCTGGATCCAACAGCACCCTCTGGTGGCACCTGCGACCAATAGCAGGCTCGTTGGTTAGAGGTATGATTCTCGCCTCTGGGGTCAGAGGTCTTGGGTCCAATTCCCGGACGAGCCCTGATAGAAACTAATACAATTTGATTAAAAACCTCGACAATATTGATTTAAAAACTGTTGTATGCTGTGTTCACTCTTTTATAACTTCAAGCTCCAGAAGAAGAAATACTTTCCTTGTTTGTTCATTCCTTAATTATGAAGTTAATTAAATCTACTTTAAAATCTAAAAACATTTGTTCTATTATTTTTATAAGTCAAAAAAATAAGAGAATTTTGCTCATTTTATATAACAAATATCGAACAAAGGTTTACTGAGCTGTCATCTTTTACTAGCCTAGTGAACTAGACCAAATTCTTGCTTTGCAAAGTTTATATATTCACATATATAGGATGGCTTGCCAGGCTAATCTTTTACCTGATTCGATGTAGAAACAGCCTTTAGTGTAAACTGCAAAGTATTTCTGCAAAGTAAACATGTTAGAGAGTCATAAGAACTCTTGAAAGTAAAAACACAGCGGCTTTAATACATTTATTTCATTTTAGAAACCACCTACACCAAACTATAGACAGATAAATCCAGACAATTTCATCAAAATAATTGAAGCACCTACATTTTTGTTTACGTATAAAACAAATTTAAGGTAAAAATGACATCAGTTTTGAAAGAATAGAACAATAGATAAGTGCTCTGTGTAATTATTTAATAAAAAATGTCATTAGAAATACAAAGATTTAACAGCATATCTATTTTGCCGCGATTACAGGATCTGATCTTGAACCCAACACTTTAGAACCATTAACAGACTATAAAGACGTCAGAATAAGAACACCAAGGTATTAAAAACAGGGCTCGTCCGGGATTTGAACCCGGGACCTCTCGCACCCTAAGCGAGAATCATACCCCTAGACCAACGAGCCATGATAACTGCTTTTGATAATATGTAATGGACCAGTGGAACATCTGGAACAGCTGTTGATGTGGCAGTTTGGGACGTTCTTGTCCGACAGCACCCTCTGGTGGTTTAACCACACCACTGCAGCCATACTTTACCCTTTCTGACTGAGTTTTTTCACCAAAACCTGAATGAAATGAAAAATGATGGGATTAGATTTTAATAGTTCTCAATTCATTCCACATTTATAATAAAAATATGACATTAATAAATGTTAGCTGAAAGTTTATACAAGGATAAAAGAAGGATTCAGTCTTTGTCAGAGTGGCAAAAGGGCTTTAAAGCAGAGAATGACAGTTTACTTAAAGCTTATAAATATGTCATGAAGTCTGATGTTCATTCAGAAATAGAATAGAATATACACCTTTATAGTCCCAGGAATGAGAAATTAAAACGTGTTATACAGCTGTTATAGAAAAAGGAATGCAGCTGAAGACACAAAAATAACTCTATATACATAACAATCAAACTAAATTTGTATAAAATATGCACTCAGGTGTGGGGTGTGTGTGAATGATCCGTGATCAGTTTGTTGGTTTGTTGAGGTGAGACGTCCAGGTCCAATGTCCAGACCCTGGACGTTCACCGGAGCAAAAGGGGGTGACTTCAGTCACATCTTTATCTTTTAAAGCCTAAAAGGATATTTAATATTATTGTGTAAGTATTTGAAAATGACTATTATAATTAAAGAGGGATTTCAAAACACGTTTTAAGTATTAAATAACAGCAGAAAATCTTTCAGCTGTGAGTTAAAACAGAAATTAGATGGAAGATTAGTCTGAATATCCCATTTTCAGGTCTTGGTCTCTGTTAGCTTAGCAGAAATAATCTGCTGCTAGAGGAGCACTCCTCCTCCTAAATGATTGATTTTTCAGATTATTTCTATACATTTTACTAAGTTTTAAAGTCGAAGAGATGCTGGGGTGAAACGGATGCCTCTGATTTCCTCACCAGACACAAACAGGAACTATGATTTAACTTGAACTTGTTGACATCAATAGGTGCTTTCTGGGAGGTTTTAACCTCAGATATACGTAGAACAAAAGAGAAATGGGCTTGTCCGGGATTTGAACCCGGGACCTCTCGCACCCTAAGCGAGAATCATACCCCTAGACCAACAAGCCACATGTCCTGAGCATCTTCATCCTGTCATGAACATCTGTAAACATCTGAGAGGTGCTGATGTGGCACACAGACTGCAGGTGGAGCCTGGTCCATCAGCGCCCTCTGGTGGTGAAGAAGAGTCGCAGCAGGGTTAACTTGTAACCTGTGATTATTTAAACTAAACAGCTGATTAATCAGGAAGTGGTGTAACACGTCAGCGTTGGATAAACAAAATAAATCAAAAACCCAAAATGTTCAGGTATAAAATATTTATTGGGTGGAGCCAGAAGCAGCTGAGACCTCAGGGCTGGGTGAGCTCCATCAGTCTGTGCAGGATCATCTTCTGTCCAAAGCGGACCTGCAGCGCCCTCCGCTGCCTGCTGCTCAGTCCTCTGAGAGCTGCTTTGTCCTCCATCAGGACCCGATCTCTGTCCACCAGTTTGTCCTCCGTCTCCCCATCTCCGTACAACCTCAGGGTGAGCTGCGCTGCTTTATGAATGAATCGTTTCCATGATGCATTTAATTTAGGAATACCGTCGTTGGAGAATGCCTGGGAAATCTTCTCATCGTCTTCATCATCCTCCTCCCATCCTTCGTTGTCTTTAAACTCGGACAGCTCGTCCCTGGACATACACATCACCTGCAGGGACAGGAGAGAGACGTGCCTCCTGTTAACACCAAAACAACGTTCCATAATGACCGCTGGTGCTTGTGCTTCTTCACCTTCAGCGCCGTGTGCAGCTCCGAGTCTGTGAGACAGCCCTGATTATTGAAGATGAAGACTGCGTCCTCCTTCATCATCTGACACAGCGCATCCCAACACTCCTCCACCAGCTTCAGGTCTGGATCAGACTGGACATCTGGGGGGGTTGGGTTCTAATGTCAGAGCTGTGAAACGTCTCATAAACATGGTTTAGGGTTTAGAACATGAACACCTTTCTGTCACCTGCTTTAGCAGCCTCGTAGAGCTGGTGAAGGCCGATGTCCGCCGTGTCGTTGTTGTTGCTAGGATACGGCTCGGTAAAGCCATACATATGGAGAAGCTGCCAGTTGGCCATCTGCCCGTAGGTGTTAAACACCTCCTCACCTTTACCGATGCGGCGCACACAAACCATCTTCAGACTGTCCTGCAGGACGAAGAGCGAAGTTTTCAGAATCCACTAAAGAGGAAACTCTGCTGCTGAAACAGGTGAGACTCTCACAGGTGTGAACTCCAGGTTGGCGTTGTGATTGGACACGTGGTTGAGCATGTCTGCCATGGGAACCATCATTGGAGGGTTTGGCGTCCTCTCCTCCTCCTCCTCGTCTTCATCCTCTTTTAGCGGCTCCTGGAAGCTACAGGGACGAGTGACGGGGGGTTAAAGGAGACGGATGCAGCAGAAGGAATCTGTCTGAAGGTTCTGACCTGTAAGCCATGACGAAGGCCACCAGCTGTGTGTACAGGTCCAGCGTGTGTGCGTTGGGGTTCCACAGGTCAGGATGTCGGAGCATGAAAGGCAGGACGATGTCCGTGTACTCTCGCTGGATGTTGGACAAGTCTGTGTCCACAGCCTCAGGGACACCCGTTCCCTTCAGCAGTCCGTCTCGCTCCTCTTTAGACCTGATGGAAGCCATCAACCATCAAGATGCCCTGACGTCACACAACAGACCTGTAGGATGGAGGTGAAACATACCAGAACATGGGATGATCCAGAGCCCTGAAGTCAGACCACAGAGACAGGTACGGGCCCCAGTGGGACTGGGAGGATGTGTACTCATAAAGCAGAGCCAGCAGCAGAGGAACCCAGCCGGAGGAGCTCTCCAGGCACAACTTCTCTGTAAGGAAAAGAAAACGTCAGCATGGACAGTCAGGAGGCATCAAAACGCTTCAGGACATCACCTTTGTTCAACAAGGCAGAAACCTTCGTGGTTTCCTGGTGGAGGAGAGCAGATCTGGGAATGGTGAATAAAACTTCTCCTTGCTCTAAGCTGTCCTTCGCCAACATCCCATAAGCTGCCACGGTTCCCTCTTTACTCACAAACACCTGTAGAAAAAGGATCTGGGTTCATTTCACTAAATGCAAATGGTGATGTATAATGTTCCTGAAGCAAATCTGTTACTTTCATGCATATTAGACAATAAATAAAGCAATAACAATACGAGAAAATCTGTTTTTCATCCATCTCACTAGTTTTATTTTGATACACTGACAGATTTGGCTCAGCACACCCACGTCACAACTTGTTCCACCTTTTTAGTCTTTTTTGTTTGCTTCTGGTAAAATAAGTTATCCTAGCCTGGCAAGCCATCCTATATATGTGTATATAACTCTGCAAAGCAAGAATTTGGTCTAGTTCACTAGGCTAAAGTTATCCATCAATAATTTGAAAACAAGCGGTGTTGCATTCAAATCTGTGTCTATTAGTGACGCCAGGGGGCGCTGTTATCTTTGAACGCTTTGCTAATGGCTACTAGCTTGGTGAAGTTTGACGAAAATTAATGTAAAATCTGCGAAAATATATATTTTCAATCACAGTTGCATCATGATGGTTATTATCATAACTGTTATTCGGTCCAGTGCATACAAATTGAATTAAACTCGAAGTGAGACACTGAAACATTCCAAATGACTAGCCGTGCTAGCCTTTAGCGCATTGTGCTCTTCTTTGTGAGAAAAGAAAGATGTTAGAGGCAACAGCGCCCCCTAGAGTCTCAGTAAATGGTCCAAGAGCTGCTGTAAATATCAGACCTTACTACTGAGAACCAGTCCAACTCTGTCACACCACTCAAGAAAGTTCTGCAGAGGTTCGGAGCCATTGTCCACCTGTAGGAAACAAAACCATACATCCCAAAACGTCAAGCAACAGCATGGGTTGAATCAATTTTCATTGATACCAAGATTCACGTGTTAATAAGCTAACGTTACACAAAACTTCAGAACAGTGTAACTCTGGAGCCTCATAAACACACGTATTCACTCAGGTCATCAGCATCATATCTTATTTTGTTTCGTGACCCTGACAAACCTTTTGTCGCTTCGCTTCAGTTGCCATCTTGCTGTGATTGTGGGACCTGCCAGGTGCCGATGCTACTCGGTTAGCATCTAGACATCATATACGTCACACCCCGCGGACTGGCGTAGCGGAGGGCCGCCATCTTGGATGGGTCTCTATTCGCTCCCAGTGCATTTATTTCTTCTGAGGAAGGTTGTTATAGAAATTTCTATGTCCTGTATTGCTGATGTATTGTACTCCTGTGTCCTCCTCTCTGAAGGAGATCACACACACACACCATCATGTCTGTAAACACTCCCACTGCCTTATCTCACTCTTTAAATAAACTTTACTGGCAGCCGCTCGGGGCAGACATACTCTGTTTCCGAGTTGGTCTGTCACCCTTTGCAAACGGTTAATTTTATTTTATTTATTTATTCTTTATTTAACCAGGAAGGTCCCATTGAGATTAAAAACCTCATTTTCAAGGGAGTCCTGGCCAAGAGGCAGCAAAAGTTACAGTTACAACATATATATATTTTTCCAGTTACACAGACATGTTATGTACAGAATTACAGAAGGCAGTTACAACACAGGGAATCTGTCTCAAGGGCTCTCAGTCTGGTTTTAAAAGTATTCAAGGAGATGAGCTCAGTTATTTTCCAGTTTTCCTGCAGCCTGTTCCATGCAGAAGGAGCAGAGTGAACAAAAGCCCTTGAGATTAAGTTACAGATGTAGTTGGGTAGTAATCCAAGCATGGCCTTGTAAATGAAAGTGTACCAATGTGCCAACCTCCTGGTGGACAAAGAAGGCCATCCCACTCGAGAATACAATTCACAATGATGGGTCAGTGGTCTACAGTTAGTAATAAACCTCAGCGAGGCATGATAAACCACATCAATCTGACCAAGACACTGTGCTGAGGCATTCATATACAAAAGGTCTCCATAATCCAGAATAGACAGAAATGTTGCAGTAACTAGTCGTTTTTTGCATCAAAAGAAAAACACAGTTTATTTCGAAAAAAGAAACCCAGTTTGAGTTTGAGTTTCTTCACAAGATTATCTATATGGGGCTTGAAGGAGAGGGAGTCATTCATCCAGCCATGTGTGGTTCATTCGTCTCTCTTATCTCTTCAGCTGCAGGTAGTTAGGTGATTGACGAAATCCCTAACAAAGGTCTTTACCTTTTTTGGACATTGTTGAGTTCAACCCATAGACTGTAGAAAACCATGCATGACCAGCTGATTTCTCTGGAGGCGCTGGTTGTTAGTGTGTGTCCTGTCATTGTATCATGCGCCCTGGCTGCTTGGCCACAGGGATATCCCTTCGGATGACTGGTTAGCTCGCGTGACTCTCACCCGGGGGTCTGAGGTTCAAGTCCCAACCCAGGCCCTCGTTTGTCCACCTTGCCACATTAGGTTATAAGTCTGCAACATGTTGCGTGCCAGTTTCAAAGCGTCCATCAACACAAACACCCGTTAGCCGGATGTTCAAAGAAAGTGTTTAACGGCTCATGAGGGTTTCCCTTTAGCAGACACCCTAGCTTAGCCTAGTGAACTAGACCAAATTCTTGCTTTGGCAGCTTATATAGGATGGCTTGCCAGGGTAACCCTAGCTTGCACCATAGGTGGATTCAATCCCCTGTTAGTCAATGTTAAAAAGTATTGTTGTTGATGTATTTTTCTATGATGTACCATGAACTTCGTACTTCTGCCGTCACTCCTTTCTGCCCTGACTGCTGCTGCTGAGCTTCTCCGCATTTGACTCCTCCTTTCCCACTCTCCGGTTCTTTCAAATCTTCTGACCATACCAAGAAAACGAGCCATAAGACCGCCTCAGTTGCAATCAACTTAAACTCATTTCACATACTTTTTATTTAACCCGATGTACATTCGGGGAGATCCCGTCCATCTCCCAGCGTATAATGGCGAATCTGACTTGCATTTGCAAGTTACAGCTTATCTCTTCTGCAGGACCTGTTGTTACCGCCTGGCACAGACCAGCAAGGTCATAACTCTCGTTCCCTTAGCAACCAACATTCCTTTGGTATCTGCCCTGAGTTGAGCTCGTCTGGTCCTTGAGGATACGACTGCAGCCGATGGCTCCTGGCTTATCAGGTGCATGCCAGAGCACCCTAAACCTATTCTTCGCTCTACTTTATTACCTCTGGCCTGAAGGAAGGATGTTCATGAATCTAGCTGCAACTTAAATCCTTTGTTCTAAACATGCATGCATACATCATGGTTAAATGAGGATCAATAAAAAGTACATGAATCATATGTGTATCAATAAACCTGGAAAAATGTGATTAACATATCAGATTAACTAGAGGCCAGAATTCTAAGGTTAAAGGCATGGTCAAACCATCGACATATAAATCTAGGGTCAAACATTATTTTTCACCACACCACGCGCGTCCACAGCAGTACAGACCCCAATGCTCTATTACCATAATGCACCATATACGCGCGAAGCTAATCTTATTCTCCCGTTCACACCGCGCCTCTGTGTAGCCAGTTAAATCGAACACAGCAGGCTCAAATCGTGGCAGCCTGAAATGGGACTTCCTGCGGCTAACAGAGCTAAAGCTAGTGAAAACGGAGCAGGGATTTGTTTTATTCGAGGAGCTACAGCAGCGTCAGCAGCGTTTAGCTACAGATGAGCTCAGGGAGGGATCTTACAGTGTGATGGAAATCTGCCCTCTGGTGGAGGATCTGAATACTGCAGGAGGCAAATGCTATTTTCTGTCAGCAGCTACATTTAAAAAATCTAACCTCAATTAAAAGTATAATGTAAGGATATCATTTCATGTATTATGCTTCAGAAGGCTAAACGAACTCATAATATACATTAGTTTAAATATGGGGAGATGCTGCAACATTAAATGTTTACATTTTAAAGGAATCTCCTGTAATGTGAACTAATGGTGCGTTCGATTTACCTCGGAAGTCGGAACTCGGAATGACGTCACACCCGAGTTAACAGCGTTCTGGTTTCCGTAGTCGGAGAAGTTGGAATTCAGTTTAACTTTTTTTTATTTATTTTATTTTATTTTTTACTTTTTTATCAGGTCAAATAGGTAAAAACAAACACGAATGATGGACTGTTGGTGCGTTCGATTTGTCTGTTTATTTTACAAGACACACATATAAGAGTGTGTTTGAAATAAAAGTTACATGTAGCGCTTGCATCTCTAATTTGAACAAACTAAAAGTTTTGTTTATTAGTCGTATGTGTTCGTTGAGAGCTACCTAAACAGCAGTTTTCGAGGGCGCTGCCATCTTGGATTTCGAGGTCGGAGTTCTGAAAAACGTCCGAGTTTCCGACTGAGAGTTCCGACTTTGCGGGGCGTTTTATTTGATTTTTCCTACTCGGAAGTCGGGATTTCCGAGTTCCGAGGACAAATCGAACGCACCATAAGTGCGACCTTTCAGTATTTGACAAAGCAAATAAACAGTATATGAATGAAACATGAATCTTTGCCCCGGTCCTTTTTCTACTGGCGTTCTGAAGGAATTCACACACAGCAGCAGTTTGAATGCTTTATTTTCTGTACGTATGCATACTGCAGTTAAGTAGCAAGAACTAAAGGCAAACTAGAAAGGACTACAAAATACAACACATGGACCAATACATTTACAAAACATTCAAAATGTTACAAAATGGGCTGTATTGGTCCTTCTATAGTTGTTCTTCAGTTTGGAACTTTATACAAGTTGTCAAGTTACGATGTTACCATCACTTTGCACAATTTTACAAGTGCCAGGGAGAGACCTTCAGAGCCAGCTTCAAATGGACAAACCATCAGGAAACAGGTCTCCACCACCACACCTGAGACTTAACCACGCCTTTCAGTCCCACTCCAAAGGAACAAAACAAACAAAAGAATCAAACAAAAGTAGCAGGCAGTTTTTTTTCTCTTCAATCATCTACTGTTCTGCCTCTGAAAGAAAATAAATTCAGTAAGCAGGGTTTGTGTGGGAGGGAAGCAAACTAAGGGCTTTGGTAGTGAGTGAGAATACGTTTGTCTTTACATGTCAAGGTACATACTAGCTGACATGTGAACAGCAACCCACCTGCTGACTTCCCTGGTCTCCCTTTTTTTAATATTTACATCAAAAGCATCAAAAAAGTATAATAAAACTCATGTTCCGATCCAATCTCCCAACTCATCCCAAATGGAAAAAACAAAATCTATCTCTTTAGATCCTTGAGCAGTAGTCCTTCTGTTTTAACATGACTGGTTGCCAGTTTATCCAGTGCCAACAGTAGAGTGGGAGGTGTGTGTGTGGTGGCGGGTCAAGGCCACAGCATCTCTCAGAGGCTACGAGGTGACGTGCAGGTTAGCTGGCACCGGTTCCCTCCATCACCTGCTGGGCCTGCTTCTGCCCCATGCAGCACTGGGCTACGGACTGGAACAGCCTGGGGAGAAGGGGGTGGGAGGAACCAGAACAGTTTAACAATAACTCCTGGAAACAATAATATTTTGTGTGCTGCTGTAATTCACACCAACGTCACAAAACCTACTTTTCAATCTCGGGGGCACAGTGCACAAAGTCATGACTCCAAAACTTGAAGGCAGGATTCTTGATCAGCTCGATGAAGGTGATGAGGAGCCCCCATGGATGAGGCCGGTTCACAATCAGTCTCTCCAACAGAACCCTGAAGATGAGAACACGTTTAGCTAACAGGAAGTCTGATCCACATCCGAAGGTCACATCACACGGTTTACCTGGTGATCTGCTCCTGGATGGCCTCGGTGTTGGCCTCGGCAAACAGGTAGAGCATGGTGCAGCTGAAGTAGTGGGTGTGGCTGTTTGGGTAGCGCAGCTGGTTGGCGATTGCATTCAAGAACAAGTAACGTCCTGGAAAAATAAAGAAATCTGGTCAGCGTTTTTTGTTTTGGATGAAAGTTTAACATCTGTTGAATTGAAAAAGATTCAAAACCCCTGATTTCTGCATCAACTTTTGCATAATTTCATCACATTTATTATGACAACGTTTTATTTATCCTGCTGTCTCACCCTCAGTGTCCAGGTCCACAGCTAGGTTCTGAAAGATGTCCATGTGAGCAGAGTGGGTGATGGTGCTCATGGAGGGGGTGCTGCCCTTGTTGTGGATGTGAGCGATTGCTTGTGTGCCAACATACAACACCAGAGCGTTGATCAGCTGGATGTTGTAACGATTTCCTGGTTCGTTCGACACCTAGGTGGAGACAATGAACATCAAGTTACATGGATTTTATTTTTATCGCTATGCCAGACGAGACACGGGCCCTACCTGCAGATTACTGCGCAGCTCAGACAGAAAGGTGACAGGTGAGCGCGTCTTCAGGTAAGAGTCCAGATCCTTCTTGAACTGAGACGGCATGACGCCTGTGAAGTTAGTGAGGATACGAGGAGCGATGTTGATCTCACTCAGCATGTCCACCTGAAAGAGAAAGAGAGTTAAAACAAACATTTGTACAAATGAATTTACAACGTGTGGGCGGAAACAGGACCTGTTGGTTTAAACTAAACCTTCTCAGTGTTTGTTTACCTTCAGGTTGGGGGTGAAGGGGTCTGGAAGCCTCATGTTGCGTGGGAAGGCACTGAGGATGAGGTTGCGGAGCTGGATGCAGTTGGGTGGGATGACATCACAGAAGCCGTAATGATAGTCACACAGGAACTCTGGGAAGTCATGCAGCAGGACGAGAAGCACCCTCAGCGTTCCCTGAACAGTGGATAAAAACAGCGGAGTTACCATTAAAAACCCAGAAACCTTTGGAGGCGAGCTGACACAAGTGGAGCGACGGCACCAACATGTGGTTTTGTTGTGGTTGTAGGTATGACAGCGTACCTTGTAGAGGATTTGCATAGGTTTGATGAGCTCTACATTCCTCAGGAAGGGGGCGAGGTACTTAAAGAGATCAATCAGAAGCTGTGCGTACATGGGCCAACCCTGGAGGACAACATCAGTCCATTAAACAACATTTAAACATTTGTCTTCAAACAAAAACATCTGTTAAGGTCAGACTTTTCAGCCGTAATCATGTTCACCCAGTTATGACTTCTAGAAGACCTTATTTACCAAGGATGACAAAGTTCTACAGCATCAGTCTTACCTTCTGCTGCGGCGTGTGAGCGAGCATCCTGGCGATGAAGATGCGATGGGAGATGAGTTCCAGCCAGGCGTACACGAAGCCGGGTGCTTTGGTGGGTCTCAGAATGTGGAACGTGTTGCTGCACGTTAAAAAAATAAAAGCAAAAATCAAACTGACATGTTTTTAAAAACTAATCTTTATTAGGGTTGCAACGGTACGAGGTAAAATCCCGGACCGTTCTGTCCTTCCTGCACGGGACAATCTACCCTCGTGTACCGCGGGACTTCGGTTTAGCCATTATTTTCGCGCTGGTCCTTTATTTCATGCTTTCCACGGCACCAGGGTGTGTTTGTCTGTCCAGGCAGATGAATTTCATTCCGTGTGCCCGCTCTAGTCTCGTCTGAAGCTGCTCACAGCAGACCCCCTCCCTACCCGCGAGTAAATATCCAGTCACAGGTTTGACCCGCCCCACTGAGCTGAAAGTTTGAGCAAAACAAGTGCTACAGAGAGAAACTTAGCCACGGCGACATGCGACGCGCCGTCCTCAAACAAACCTTCCGTGTGGGAACATTTCTGGTGTGCAGTTGAATATAAAGACGAGGAGAGAAAACGGTGAACTCAGAGGTTCGTTTTATTTGACGCCACAACCACAACCCCTCACACAACACACTCCCGAGTCGGGACCTTCCTCGGACATCCTACAATTCCAAATTACGCGTCCCTCCCGGTCCCGCTTCGGTCGCCCTAGCCTCTCACTGACACCACATTGAAAAGGCGTTTTAAAAGTGACATTTCTGTTGGTCTCTGAACATATTATTACACACTGGACTACAAGTAATACATCGAATAGTTATATTATTGCGTGAATAAAATAAAGTTTGGAAATTTCAGATTTTCTTAAGCTTTTCTACACTTCAAAGTGGACCGAAACCGTGACCCAAAAACTGAGGTACGGACCGAACCGTGGGGAAAGTGGACCGTTGCATCCCTAATCTTTATTCTACGAGCACTCTGTGTGTGTTAGGTGCAGTCCTACCAGAAGGCAGTGAGTGTCTGGAAGTTGATGGTTTCCAGCACATGCTCAGGAGCGTTGAGCTCCAACAGCAGCATGATGAAAATGCGATGGTAGGGCAGCTGCTGGAAATCTGTCTGCCGAACATCGTGGTCCTGGATCAGAACTCCGACGACGATACCCAGCACCTGGGTAAAATAAGCATGTTTAACGTCACCGTTTCTAACGGAGGACTGACACGCTGTCGGGTTTAAGGAGTGCTCTGTGCCTTGTTGAGGAGGTTGATTTTGGTGACCGTGTTGGTTGCTTCTCCAGAGTGTTTGACGAGCAGCGCTATGAGCCTCACGAAGGCGTCCAGGTTGTGGTAACATTTGGCTCTGATGATGGCTGCACTGGCTGCTGGGTTGTGTTGCTGCTCAGCTTGTGCACGATAGCTGATCTCCACACACATCTCCGTGCACAGCCGGAAGAAGCGTGTGATCAGGTCATCCGTCTTTAGGATGCCCTGCTGATGCATCTGGAGAAAACAAACATAAGGAAGTTTAACACAGATGACATTTAAATATCTGTGGGTGAATCATGAGATAGATGAGTTAACCTGGCCAACAAAAGCAGAGAAAGCTTTGGTGCTGTCCCTCCCAGCAGCAGCTGAGTGATACAGGTTGACCCATTCCCTCAGAAGGTACTCTGCCTTCTCCCTCAGGCCCGGAGGATCATCGTACTCCGAAGCCTGTGAAATCCCAGAGTGCATCATGAAGTTGGGGCCACCATGAGCACGGTCGATCATGGCCTCGTAGTTGGAGCGAACCACATCCATCAGCTGGGGAAGCCTGTGAACGGGGAGCAGCAGGAGTTAAACGGGTAACGCGTACCTTCACCAGGAAGCAGGACGAGCTGGTTCAAGAGTCCAAATCTAGTGAAATGTGTTCAAACAGCTCACTGTCAAAGCAGCTGATTATCATATTGGTTTGTAACATGGACATAAAAAAAAAACCCTAAAAATATTCAGATGATGTTTTTAAAACAAACTCGACTTAAATGCCAGACAGGTTAGGGTGTGGGTTAAATCCTGGATCTCATCCAACAAGCTTAACAATGTGGAGCGTGTGGCTGAAGATCAGCTAAAGGATGATGGATCTCAGGTCTTTTTCCTCGTTTATAACGTGAGTGATGACTGAGGAACGCCCAGAACCTTCATCTGGTTTACTTCACTTTCAAAAGCATTCATTTAAATGGTCACTGAGCTAAAACGGCCAACAGCAGCAACATTCGCACATCAACAAAAGCAGATGTTTACCCCTCAGGTGCGTTGGCTCTGGAGTGTGCACAGGTCCTCATTAAAGTCTCGATAGTTTGGAAGAGGTCAGCTTCAGTCACATGGCTCACGCTGCGCTCGTCCACCAGCAGCTGCTTCACCAGCTGCATGGCAAAAGCCACGGCCATGTAATGCAACCCGTTCTCCATCGACTGGGAAGAAACGCACAAAACACCATGAGTGAGCCACTAAATAGACCACACACACACACACACACACACACACACACACACACACAGTCAGAGCCTACCTGTGCCAGGTGCACGTCGTACTGCTGCATGTTTACTAGATGGTTCCTGATCAGAAGCTCCACTGCCTCCACGTTGTATTTGTATTCATCCCGACATTCAATCAGACACCTTCCAACACAAACAAATTTAAATTCACTTAGATTCAACAAATCCACGTGGAGCCCTCACCAGTGTGGAGGGTAATCTGGTTTGTAACGTTTTGTGACATCTCCAAACGAAATGTGAGTTTATTAACCTGGTGATCTGCTTATTGCACCACTGCGGCCCGTATGCACGCCCATCCTGCAGAGATTTCAGCACCAGCAGGTGGCACTCTCTGTAGTGAAGCAGCAGGTCAGCATCAGCCCCTGTCGTAGCGTCCAGGAGGCCTTCCACAGCCTGAAACGTTCAGAGAAACTCCATAATCAGCTTAGGGTTCATCCTCCATCCAGAAGCTTCCCTATATTTTCCGGTCTTGGTGTCCTACCTTCTGCAGGAGGCCGAGAGCGGCGATCCCATCCCTGGAGTTCCTGGCTAAAGCCACAGCTTCCAGTAAACTACGCAGACCCTGTGTCAGAGGATTCATGGCCAGTGCCGGAGGGATGGCATGAAGATGCTGCTCCAAGTCGGTGATGCATTTATCATAGATCTGAGCCACGTCGTCTGTGGCCCACGCTTGGTTCTACAAAACAAACATGCGATCAGAACTACGGGTTAAAAACAAGATTTCAGTCACAAAATGTTTTTATTTAATTGTTGAACGTTTTAGTATCGATGCAGCTACTCTACGAGGTTATGGTCAAGTCTGGTGCAAAGGACAGAGACAATCTTATTAAGCATGCAGACACCTTTAAAGCGTTCCTTTCTTTCATGATTTTAGTTCTTACGTTTTGCTTTGGGATGGTCACAGGAGATAAATTCACCTTCATGGGCTGAGCCAAGAAGCCTGTGGGTTGTGAGAGATCATTGCTTGGTAGGAAACCTGGAATATTCCTGGCAAATTCCTCATAAACCGCCAGCTGCTTGGGATCCACTCCTCCCACCTGCAACAATGAGTTGTTACTCTACAGGTACGGAACATCTGACTGAGTCTTTAGTCGGATATGAGCAGGAACAAACTGCTGACTCGGCACACGCGTGTCTTACCTTCAGCCTGATCTGCTCAGGCATTCGTTCGGCCTGATAAGTCAAAACAACGGGATCACAGTAACGACGGCCCTCTTGGCGAGCGTGCTTCCTCAGCTCAAACTCCTGGAGCAGAGAACACGTTCTGACTTTAGTAACTTTCATTTATTATTAAAACAAACACTTCAGAAAAGAAAGTCACTAAACCACACATCCGTCCACACACACTCCGGGTTTCTGACTCTGTCCAATAACGCTCACCGTGGCTAGTCTCTTGTCCATTTCAGGGCCAGCTTTCTCCACGGCGGTTTTCTGAATGAAGCAACAAGCTAATTCACAGTTGTCTTGTGCGATCCTGGCAGCAGCCTCTTCCATCATCTCTCTCTGCTGAGGGGTTGGTGCCTGAGAGAAGATCAAAGATGGAAGCCATCAGCCTAAAGTTGTGGGAAGAACGCTCACCCACGAGCCCACGCGTCGGCGCTGAACTCACTCTCAGGGCTGCAGCAAAGCTGTTCTTCAGATTGGTGGCGATGCTCATGAGCAGGGGCTCCCGGCAGGTGATCATGGCCATGCCGGCCGTCAGGTTTCTCATCATGTGATGAGCTGCCACGCGCATGCGGGACTCCTCCGAGTCCAGGGCAAAGTCCTTTCTAATGATCTGCTCACAAGTTGTCATGGCAATCTTGATGGAGCGATCCACCACGGGGTGCACCAGCTCCTGGACCGCCCGCTCCACCGACTGCCGCACACACTGTTTGAGCTGAGGATGGGCCTGCAGCAGAGGGATCTGTCGGGGGGGAGCAGGACAGAAATGGTTTAAAATGATTTAATCAGAACATCTGACAAAAATAAAGGAGACCTAAAAAGTAAAGGCTGCACAAACACTAACAGAAACACCCTGAGGCTTTTCTGGTGTTCCTACTGCACGGTGCATCTTGTTGTTCTCACAAACACACACCATGTTCAGTTTTAGTATTTATGGGATTATGAGCTCATCTGCTGAAACCAAAAGCATTCACAGGCTGTTAGACTCACGTTGACATTTATGTTGATGTGCGGCCCCAGGCCTGCCAGGGAATACACGTTGATGTCATGATAGCTGAACTGTGGTGTGGGGGGGCCCGTGGTTGTGCAGGTGGTGGTGGTAGCAGCTGGGGTGGAGGGAGGAGCTGAAAATGGAACAAAGTCTCCTGTTGACCACAAAACACTCGTTTCATTAAAATCACAAAGAAAAACATTCAAGTCAAACAAAAAAGAAGAATTTACAACATACAGAATGAAAGCGGAACAGGTTAACTTTGTTTTCAGAGGAACTAAAACAGAGCTGGAAAAGGCAGCTCCGTAGAGAAACAACAGTTTTTTATTAAACACGTGAATGAATGAGGAGAAACCACCTGCGGTAGAAACGGGTAGCATCTCCTCTGGAGGCTTGGCTTCTTTCTTTGGCGCCGACAGCTGCTCCTCCAGGTTCTTCAGCTTGTCTTTGTCCTTCAGCAGGTTTCCTGGCTTCAGGTCATTGATGTCCAGAGACAAGTTCTTACACAGAACTTCAATCTCAAACTTTAAGTTCAACTAGTGAAAAGAACAGAACATTTCACAAACACTTCAGACATTAATGGATGCTTCTTTATTCTGGACAAAAATGAAACCGTTCAGTTCTTGACACAGTAAAACACCCTGGGCTTCCATTTGCTCAGTTCTTGGTTTTATTAAATTCAAGGAGTTGAAAACTTTACCGGTTTCATTTCTCATCAAGTGAAAGAAGGTAGTAATCTGTTACCTTGAGGTCGTGTTCCTGATGAAGCTCAGCTAGAACGTTCATGATGGCCATGGTCCACGGATTCTGAGGTCTGAAAACCTGCAGCATAACAGAAGCACAAACAGGAAGTTAAAGGTGTGAAACACTCATTTAATGCCTTGGAAGATGTGCTTTGGAGGGGAGCAAAAAAACACTGGAGCATCCTTTTCAGGATCTAGAATTGAGTCACATCACAGCTGAGCTTCAGACGACAGGATCTGGAGCCTTACTTCCTGATATGTGGACATCTCTCCTCTGATTGGCTAGCAGCAACACGACTCTACCACTGACTCTGTTTGCTCTGCAATGTTGATGTTTTATCTCCACCAATAACACAAGCCTGGAGGAGTTCTGCTGTGTGGTGGAGTTGCTAATGCTAACGGTTAGCTTCTACTAGCCCAGACGTTCTCTGCTGTTTCCTGGACGCTAAACCAACAACAGCCTTCCCCGTCGTGAGTCAAGATGGGTGAGTCCATGAATGTTCAGTGACAGTGTGACGTAGATCTGTCAGGATTTTCTAATCCTAGAGTTTCACCTAGAGTCTGTTTTCTATCAGAAGCTGATGCAGGAGATAGGTGGAGGAGACTATTTTCATGTGTCGGTTTCTCACCATGCTACGTAGACTAGACTCCAAGACTTTGGCCACGAAGGGAACAACATAAAGCAGCTCCTGCTGGCCTTTCACATAGGCCTCCAGGAGCAAGGATTTGAGCTCCAGATCCTGAGGAAACAGGGACGTGTTTAGGATAATAACAAAAACACAGTTTTACATGAGGACCAACAAGCTTGAAGCTCATTCTTACTGTATAAAGGATCGGCTTGTTTTTGGCCAGTGTGATCATGCCCAACCAGTGACCCAGGTTCTTCAGCAGGGAGCGATCAGAGAAGTTAGCAGCTGCCTTGTCTGACGTCAGAAGCACCTGTCGGGGACAGATGTGCAACATTATGTTTGTCCAACAGGACTGAGATATCTGGATGCCCTTTTTTTGTCTACTATCATTATTTTCACAGACTTGTCTAAAAAAACAGCAAAAGAAAACAAAGTGAGATAAAACGATGCCTTAAAACCTTTTGGGTCTCATTCTATACCTTAATGTTTCTGTACGTTTCACTGAGAACCATCTTGACAAACTCTGGGTTCTTCAGAGTGTCCAGAAAGTTGGAGTAGAGGCTGTGGAAGTTGGGCTCAATGCTGACGCGCTTCATCACCAGGTACTGAGACACCCATGGCATGAACTCCTCTTTCACAGTCTCCTTCAGCTCCTCCACCTGGTTAAAGCATCAACGGTTATTAAAGGTCTTGTGTTTAAACTTGTCTAATGCAATAATGTTTCTCCCTTACCTTCTGTGTCATGTTGGACTGGGACAGGTTGTTAAAGATGAAGGCGATCTTCTCCTGGACGTTCTCTGGAGGTTCTACGATCCTCTCCGTTTGGTCAGTGGCCACCAGCAGGGTGTCGATGTTGGTAGTGTTTATGGAAGGCTGTAAGTGAGGGACGTGCAGCAGATAAACCATTATGAGCAGAAACAAAACTCATGTGGAGGTTTTAGTCCAACACAAAGTCAGGCCTACAGGCATGTCCTTCTTGAAGCTGCTGGGAGTGGGTCTGGTGATGGTCGTCGTCTTGGCTGCTGTGGTTGTGGTGGTGGTGGTGGTGACGAGGGTGCTGGGCTGTCCGAGCTGAGGCGGCTTGAGTCCAGCAGGCTGTTGGACCTGGGCTTGAACCTGTGCCAGCGCCAGGCTCCCAGGTGTGGTGATGGAACCCTGCATCTTCACCGGAGGGTCCCGTGACTGTTGGCCATACTCGATATACTGCACGCACAAAACATTCCAAAAAAATCTTTTTATAAATGGGGGCACATTCTGTAACATTCACACAAAATAAAACGTTTTGAAGAGAGGACGGCGAAGGATTAAGCAAACTCGATTACCTCCTGTAAATGGTGAGGGAACTGCAAGAAGTGAGCTATTGAAGCCAGGTGTTGACAGTACTGAGGATAGTCCTTAAGTCTAGAAAAACAAATACATCAGCCCAATACAGCAATAACTATATTAACGCTGATTTACCAACAGAAAGCTTTTCACTACCTGTTTTTGAACCTATCAAGGGCAGCAATGCCAAAGTAATACATTTTTGACCCATATGGTTTCCGTAGGGCTTCCAGAACATATCGCAGAGCCAGGCCCAGAGCCATGTAGGTGACCAGACCCTTCTCAATGATGCCCCCGAAGAGGCAGGCGGTGATGTGCAGCTCCTTGTCTGGGTACTGGGGGAAGAACCTGTACTCCTCAAACAGGTTACGAAGCATACAGTTGAACACTTCTCGTTCCCGTTTGATGGTCGAGTCTTTGAACCTCTGAAGCATCTCCAGCACCTGGACATCAGGAGATTGTGTCAAACCGGTTTGATTCAGGGCTTAAACTCGGCAGCAAAAACCAAACTTACTTCATCCACAGACATAGTTGGGTGAGGTGGGTGGTTGTAGATCCGCTGGAAGTAACTGTTTGCTTCGTCGTCGATCTCCTTACTAAAGTGCTGGTTTGCCTCAGGCCACACCTGAGAAAGATCCGCTGGAGGACAGAAGGACAGTTTTAGAGGTGTGCTCCCTACAAAGGAGGAGCATAAACATTTAGGATGGAAATCAAAGAACTGATTTGTTTTATGTGTCATTTTTATGAAAATGCAATTTTTAATTCAACAAAAACTTCATGTAGTTTATTAAAGCTCCTTTAGAAAAATCTGATTCAGAAAAAACTGCAAATTAAACTCAAACAGGTGAATTTTCAACTGTTTTGATGCCAGAAAACCAGAATAAACACACTGAAGTGGGGTCGTCAGCATAAGCAGACTGGTCTGTATTTCCTCTTAATCACACAAAGTGTTTAAGAAAAAAGGACAAAACTTTGTCACAAACACTGAATTAAAGTAGGTCGAGTTTTAATTTCTATGGTAACAAATGGTTACATTTAGGACTCTTCAGTCATTTTGTAGAGGAAATACAGCGCAGAGCAGCGCAGCGCGGGGCTCTCAGTCACACCACCACCACCACTTACAGGCCTTCATCTTACTCTGCTGAAAGGTTTGTGGGTTCAAGCCTGGCGTGCCGATCTTCCTGGTGCTGAACGGATCCGCGCTCACTGTGGGCATTCCCAGACTAAATCCACTGCTAGAGCTAATACCTGAGCCCAAAGAACCTGCAATGAAGACAAGAAGTTTCAGCATTTCAGTTTACCCCAGCTTAACCTTTTGACCCGTGACCCCTCAAAAAATACTCAAATGTAGGTGAGTGTCCCACATTACTGTATGCATCCAACAACCTAATATTTATGTCATCTTATAAGTTATGTCAATGAATTCTTCTCATGTTTAACTCAAACAGCATCAGGGGATTTGTGAGGCTTCCAGGGTTAGCATGGAAGTGTTTGTGTAAAAGGAAGGAATAAATCCTAGTACCAGAGTCCATTCCAGTGAGCTGCAAGCTGGAATTGATTCCCCCAAACTGTGTGCTGGGATTAGGGTTAGGGAGCGGTGGGAAGGCTTTAGCGGGGGACAGAGGGTTGTTGAGGGATGAACTGATGGAGGGTTGGAAGCTCTGCATGCTCTGAGTGTGGGACGTAGCGGTTCCTGCCAGGCTCAAGGAACCAATCGCAGTCAGGTGGTCCATCTGAGGAACAGCATGAAGAAAATGGTTAAAGAGAGATATACCAAATTAGCTATGTGATATCAAGGCATCTTTTGGTTTACCTGCACAGGTGAGATGGCATCCAAGCTGCTGGTGCTAGGGGCGCGTCCTTTAGGCATTACCCCTGGTGGCGGCTGCCGAGCTTTGTTCATGACGTTGTTACAGTTGGCGACCATGGTAAGGATCGTCTCGGACAACTCCTGGGAAACGCTCCTAAAGACAGAAAACGACGTTTAAAAAGGCAGACGTAAATGGTCTGTGTGCAAGAGTTCACATTACAAAATTATATTTCAAATAGTGAATTTTAAAAAAGGCCTTCAGATATGAGAATTCTGTTCATTATTAAATTAAATGATCAGTCATTTGATTAACATCAGGCTCCCTCAGACTGAGCTATGATGTAGTCTGAAACAACTACGGTGAACGGAAGCAGCTGGAAGCATTTTTCTACCCATCACCATGATCAGAGCTCGTTCATTAGGTTTAACGCACTAGATTAAGCCTGCCGCACACGAGAGCCAACAGCTGAGCCACCGGTCATTCGAGGCGTTTGCTCAGCAGATTACTCGCTGTGTGCGCCTAATTTTCACTGAGTTTTCTGCCTCACGAGACGCTGAGGTGAAAATCAAACCGGAGCTCCGCAATGCTCCAGTTTCTCAGCTGGTCCTGTTTACAAAAGTGAAACTTAAGCGCGTGTTTACTTTCATCTTCATTACACGTTGCGGTAATATTACACTGATTTGCCGGCATGGTGTGTCTTATAAAAAGGGCTTAAAGTCTCCGTTTTGTTTATTTTTCCGTCATACAGATAGGAGGCTGCCACCTTGGAATCACGTGAGGGGAGAACGCGGTGTGATTGGTCACTTGGAACATTTCAGCTCAGCCAGCTGCTCACGTAGTGCGCACACGGCGAGTTTCTGCCCCCGTGGGGCGGAAAGTATCAAACCGGTTTGATTTTCACCTCAGCGTCTCGTGAGGCAGAAAACTCAGTGAAAATTAGGCGCACACAGCGAGTAATCTGCTGAGCAAACGGCCTCGAATGACCGGTGGCTCAGCTGTTGGCTCTCGTGTGCGGCAGGCTTTCGAGAGACTTGCCAGAGGCAAATTTCCTTTGAATCACACGTGTAAACAAGTATTAAAACCTCAACAGAAATATTTTTGAGGGACTTCCACGGCTGTATTTTTACGAAAGTCCAGTGTTTTTAAATCGCGCAGCAAAAACGGAAGCTAGCTTCTGGTCTGAGCGCAAAGCAGCTGATGACGTTTCACCAGGAACTCCCCTCAGAGAGCATGAGTAAACGTACCGCACCTCCGGTTTTTCTGCGTTAGCAGACGACAATGTTTCATCAGTCAGATGTAGCGTCTGAAACCTCTGCTAGTCAGATCGTTTTTCTCTGGAATACGATGTGGAGAACGGATATCAAGGCCCCCTGGAGGGATACAGCTCGGTCATTCAGCCTGTTTGACTTGGATTAGCAGCAAGCCGGTTAGCCGAGCGCATCTGGACACGTTCAAGACCTAGACACGATGTAATCAATCTGGAGCGCTGATGGCAAAGCCGACGTGGAAGGATGGTGAACGTCTTCAGAACCAAAGTCCGTACAATTTACTTTTACTGTGTGCGCGTGTTTGATTTCTGTGTTTGTGGACGAGCGAACGCCACATTCAGAGCAGCTGCATCACGCCGTGCCATTTAACCTCTTCCTTCGGGTATTTTTATCTATTGTTATGGTTGGATTTGATACTAAAGTTAAAATGCTGCGACAATTTTCACAAAACTGATTAAACTCAGACGTGAAATCGACGAGCTTCAGTTGACTTTATGGTACAAACTCCAAGAAGTAAGAGCTCTACGATAGGGTTTCTCAACCCTGGTCCTCAGCGTCCCCCTGCCCTGCATGTTTCCCATGTCTCTGCTTCAGCACATGGCTGCAGATGACTGTTAATCACTCAAGTGTGGCAGCAGGGAAACACTGGTGTTTGAAAGGGCAACATGGAAAACATGCAGGGCAGGGGGGCGCTGAGGACCAGGGTTGAGAAACCCTGCTCTACGAGATTTCAGGCTCTCACCCAGCACAGGACTTCAAGCAGGTGAGCATGGTGGTTAAAGTCTCCGGGGGCAGCTGGGCGCTTTTGGGCTGATCCTTATCAGGGGCCAGACCCCCCATGATGGATGGGCAGCGCCTCTTCAGGAATGTCACGCACGCCTGGATAAAGGGTTCCTGTGAAAGTGGCATCAAATAAAATGAAAGTAAATATGAAGCATCGTCAGGGTGACGTGATTAAAACGAGACATCTGGTAATAACTGGTGCTAGACTCACCCCATGCTCTCTGATTTTGTCGGTCAGCCATTTGTCAAGTTTGAGGTATTCACGGCGAGAGGCAAGTGCAGCGAGGTCAATGACGAAGGCAAATGGAGTTCCATTCAGCAGCATAGAGAGAGACTGGTAGAAAAACATTAAACACAAATATTCATTCATTAGTCACCATTAAAATAGGTTAGAACAAACAGATTTCATTAACCTGCCATGTTACAGGTCGCTTTACAAACTTTACTTTAACCAAGAAAACATCGACCCTTTGCACGTGACGTCACGCCGCTCATGGGACCGCCCCTTCACCATGATGGATGGCAGAAAGACTCCTGGAAGCTAGTCAAAACAAGCCAGTTTGTAAGTTTTTGAATAACTTTGATGGAGGCCAAAGACAGAGATGAGCCTCGGCGGTAACGGATAGCAGCTCTCAGAGTATTTGGGGATTTGCAACAAACACGTTTTACTGGGTTAGATTAACGTTCATATATTTCATGAGGAAGACGGGCTGACTGTGATGGGCCTGAAATGTGATGAGTTTATAGTACTTATTTAGTACTGAAGCCTATATTTCACCATCGAGGACGTGCATTACCGTACACTATAGTGAACTACAAGAGAACGTTTTATTATATTGTTTCAATGTAGGATTCCGCGTGACAATTACGTGATTTATTTAGCGTGATGAGCATCGCTGTTATGATACCTTGTCTCGCCCCAGTGTGAGCAGCATCTGAAACTGGTGACCCCACCAGTGACAAAACTAAGTAGTAGTAAGGATCTGGACTTTTTTTTTTTTTTTTAATCAGCTCCATGTTAAAGTGAAACGCTGTTTATCACATAAAGCCAGTGGGGTGAAGTCTGGCACTTGTTTACATCGAAGAACAGCAACAAGGGGATGTAAGCTAACATTCGTAAGCTAGCTAACACTTAACTTTTGTAAACACCACTCTTTATAAGACCCACTTATGTGTGCTAAACCTTCCCACAAGTGAACTGTGCTTGAACCAGTAGAAACCAGGATAAACTGGCAACAAAAACAACCTCAGTCGCCACTTTTCCTCTCCATTTAATACTCCTGTAATTCATTGTTGCCGTCCTCCGTGGTGGACCCACATGATCAGGTGATGTAGGTGCAAAGGGTCAATAGAGATTTGAAAGAAAAAAAAAAAAATCACTGAATCATTTGCATGAAATTCCAACAAACCTTCAAATCTTGGGCCACATCCAGAATGCGAGACAGCTTGGCCTGGTCGTACTGCTCTCCTCTCATGTACCACTCAGCCATAGAATGCATGATTAGCTGACGAATGGAAGGAGACTGCCCCTGTAGAGTTGGGGGTGGAGAGCGTAATGTTACAGGTTTCAGGAAAAGCAGAGGCTCCGAGTACATGCATTACTCGATTATTCACACTGCAAAAACAAACCAAATGATGGAAGAAAACACCAACCTGTCCGTGCCAAGCATAGTGCAGAATAATAGCAGAGTTGGGGTGGTTGCCCAGAAAGATGGGCATCAGAGTAGAGATGAGCTCATGGCGCAGCGTGTGCCAGGAGGTGGAGATCTGCAGCAGGGCCAGCACCAACATGTCTGGACAGTGCTTGATGGGGAAGCTGAAGAGCTGCTTCACCTGTTCGTACTGTCCAACCTCAGAGAGGCGCAGAAGACTCTCCACCAGGTCCAGACTTTTCCTGTGAAGAGTTAAAGCGACTTCGTTAAACAAATCAGAGCCATTTCTTTATGTTGTAGCTTGTTTTCAGTTATGTGATGTGTACCACATGGTCCAGGCAGATAGGGCACTAGATGCAAAAGTTTCTGATTTAGATAGAACTTTATCAAT
Organism: Aphyosemion australe; assembly: GCA_006937985.1. Lineage (NCBI taxonomy): Eukaryota > Metazoa > Chordata > Actinopteri > Cyprinodontiformes > Nothobranchiidae > Aphyosemion > Aphyosemion australe. The sequence continues at coordinate 1,201,762 of SSNS01000063.1, forward strand.
CCCTCAGTAAGGACATCAAAAACATTCAAACTTCACGATACCAGCCCCAGATAAGACACAGCCTCCATACCATGTGGCGATCTCTCTGTTGTCATCTTCTGGAGGTGCTTTAAGGATGTCGATGGCCACGGTGTGACAAGGATAGTCAGCGAAACAGAACCCATCTGGGTTCATCAGGGACTGCTGGATGAACGACAGCTGGAAAAAGAACATTCACTTTTTAAGAAAATAATACAATGATGATCCCTAGAGTGCTTTTATAAGAGTTTACAGCTTTTCTAAACAGTTTAAACTACTTAAAAACATTATAAATGGCCCAATATGACAGACATTGTTCAGTTACCTGCCCCTCAGCATGTTTCCACGGTCGATAGATGAGATCGACAGGGAACACCTCCATGCCTAGCCCTCTCTGGATCCCATAAACCACTATGTGCAGACCCTTACTGTCCCGGATGATGAAGCCTGGGTGGTCCAGCTCATACGTCACCTCTTTGAAGTTCAAGTTGGGATTCTAAGATATCAGAAAAGACATGAGCCTCAGAAGGCTGACCTCATTTTGTACAGGAACCAGATGTTTCAGTTAATCAGAAATAAGCTAAAAGAGGAAAAACAAGTTCAACTTAATTTACAAAAAAATGTCATTTTCTGGGATGCAGAAATTATTTGAAAATTATTAAATATATGTACCAGCTTTAGTGGTGAAAGAGCTTTGTTTCGTGTTCTAATGCTGAGGAAGCGTCAGGATGTGGCTAGCTCATGCTAAACTATACTTTACGGTCAGTGGCTTTAATATGGAGCAGCAAAATCATTCAGAAGTAAAAACAACCCGTTCTGTTTAGCGTGAACGTAAGCGTGATGGATCTCATAGTGTTCTAGATTAAAAGGAGCTGACTGTCATTAATCACACACTGAAGTGAGGGTTCCTTTCACCTGCCAGGAGCAGCAATGGTGCACCTTGTTATCAGACTCTTAGCTAATTCTGGTGACTCTGGACCAGGGTTATTATCGTAAACGAAAACTAACGAAATAACGAAAACTAGAATAAAAAAAAAATTGTTAACTGAAATAAACCAAAACTAACTAAAACTAACTGAATTTATAGAGAAAATTAGCTTAGTTTTCATGTTTATGTTTTATTCTAATTTCTCGGTAGTAGTTTTTTGTGTGCGTGGCCACAACAGACGGCTCGTCAGTCAACATCGAGCGTCATGTCGGCAAGAGCTGGGAGGAAGTGACAGGCAGTGTTGTACATGAATGTGTTCATTAAACAAACTGAACTCGCTTGTATTTTGCCTGACGAACGTTAAAGTGAGCGCGCTCATTCTGGCGTGTGTGAACAGGTTTATGAACAGCGTTCCCTCGTAGTTCGTGAGCTCCAAATCTCCACGGAGCTAAAAGTAGCTAAAACCCAGCCAAGACCTCGCTAAAACAAAACAGCCTGTGAATCATAGACTTTATAAAAAGTAGACCCTGAAATTGTGGCCGCCTTAGGGAATAGCGGTCGGTGTGGCGTCTACTCTCCAATGTCTATTATGTGGAGGCCGGACCTCTTGGTGCGTTCAATTTACCTCGGATAACATACAACCGCACATAACATCGATTTTAGATGCACCCTCACAAGTTTATCTTGTAAAATAAACACGTTTCCACCACAGCTACTGTTATTACAAGAAGCTGCTATGTTGAACCTCAAAGTTGGATTCAAAAACATTCTCTGACTTAAGGGGGTGTTCCAGTTCATCATTTCTACTCGGAAGTTAGAATTTCCAAGATTTTTTTGTTACTCTGCCATATCTTTGATACTTACCTGTTCTAACTGAATACATTTTTGAAAAACTATGATGATTTTCTGGGATTTTGTTACACACAACAATTATCTATGCTTTTATTCATTCTTGTCCCTGATATGGAACTAATATTACAAAAAAGACTAAAACTATAACTGAAACTAATAAAAACTAAACTGAAACTAAAAAACAAGTTGTAAAAACGTATTAAAACTAAATAGAATTAAAAATTTTACGTAAAAACTAAATAAAAATAAAAACTAATAAAAAATGCAAAACTATTAAAACCTTGCTCTGGACAAGCACCATCATACATTGGTGATCTTCTCAGTCCCTACACCCCCAGCAGGTCCCTGAGGTCCAGTGATCAAAGCCTACTGGTTGTGCAGCACCAGGCTAAAGACCAAAGGTGACAGATCATTTGCTGCTGTGGCCCCCAGACTCTGGAGCTCTCTCCCCCTGAGCCTGAGATCAGTGGACTCAGTGGTCTCCTTTAGAAACTCACCTGTTCAGGTGGTTTTGGTGGGACCTCCTGCTGATTCTTCATCATTACCTTCTCTTCCTGTCAGTTCTGTCTTTTTCTGGATACCATATCACCTTTTCTTATTCATTTTCTTTCTTCATTCTCATTTTTTAAATTTTTTTTCATTTTCCTCATTTTTTTAATTACAATATTTTTTAAATTTTTGTTCTTGTGAAGCGCCTCGTGATTTTCATCTTGAGAGGCGCTATATAAAAATAATTTCTTCTTCTGTGCAGAAGCCCATCCCAAACAGAAAGAAACATTAGGGCTAACTGAAAGCATCACATCACTTACCACTTCTTTGACAACATCAATGAGAACCTCAACGTTCCACGTATGTGCCTGAGAACCATCGTTCTTATCCTTGCCATCACTCCAGATACCACTTCCTGGGGCGGAGATCGACTGTGGAATAAAACACAACATTTATACCCTAAACATACTGAGCCCATTAACCAGAGCAGATGTCTGAATGAACCCTGTCTTGTAAAAACACAGTTAACTCGTCACCTTCTACCTTGTTTACTAGGACAGAAACAATATTTAGCTCTACTCTTTAGCCTCCCCCAACATCTCAAAAGCCAGATTTCTTCAGGGTTCTTACACTTTTTCCACTGACAAATTCAAGCACTTTTCAAGCATTTTCAAGGTAAATTTTAAAACTTTTCAAGCACCACACGGCAAAGACAAAACAATACATTAGGACTCAAGAGGACAGTTTCACCTCACTATCTTATGAATTTATTGCTGTTAGATAATAGGGATGATCTTATCCGATCACAGGATCGAAAATCAGGCCTGATCACGTGATTTTAAATTACTGGAATCAGATGAAAAAGATTAGCTATAACCTTATAAAGCAACTAGCGTGACCTTTATTCATCCTCAGATGAAATTATTTTAACCTGCCTGCTTTTAGTTCTAGTCTGTTATCTTAAAACCAAACACCCTGCTCTCCAAGTTCACAGCAGCAACTAGGACAAAAACACACAGCCATCTGACACTCAAGATACACTAAAAGACAAAGAGGAACTGTCTACTGACAGCAAAAACACAGCCAAGATAGCCATATATTAATCACACTGGATGACTCTCTGGTTGCAAACGTTGGTTTTTGCAGTCTCCTAGAGCCACGGTATGAGCCGTGTTGTGCAGGGAAGAGCGAGCCTGCCGGCCGCAACATGGATACAGTCATGGTAATGCTTATCGCAAAACAGAGCCACATACTATTTAAACAATTTGAATTATGAGCAATGAGGCTATTATCAAACATATTCCTAATATTAACACATTTCTTATCAATGTTCTTCCTGACAGAGTGATGGTTTTTGGCAGCTAATCTGAGGAAATGACATGAAAACAGGAAGTTGAGGCCTGTTAAAAGACAAATTTCTGTTACTGTTTGGTTTCAGACAAATAAAGTATTCTATTATATCCCAAGTTACAAATAAATAAATCTGAAAGGACAACTTGGGTGTTTTCTACTTTCTTCTTATTAACTGAATGCATTGCTGAGGTGTTGGATTGGGTATTGAAATCCTATGACACGGATCAGGGGCAAAAAAATGTGATCAGAACATAATTATAAATATTATCTTGTAATATTCCACAAAGCAGGGACAAAGTAAATAAAAACATAACATTTTACATTTTGAAATGTGTCCAAGGTCAAGTTTTGCTCCTACTTTTGCAGCTCTTATAGTTTAAAATCCTGCTCCTGCTAAATTTCTGACTATTACCACCCATTACTGAAATATCTGATCACAACCCTCCCTCCATCTGCAGAACCATTAATTGATTAAAAATAATAATTATACTTGATGAACAAATAGGTTTTAGGGATTGTATTTCTGCTAGTAAAAATACCTGTTGATATATTTAGTTTCAATTGTGACTAGTAAGAATATGATCTGGACTAGGATTAATTATACTGTTGCTATGTAAAATAGGAATTACTAGCTGTTGATTAAATGACAAAATGGCTTGCTTTCGCAGCCAAACACAGTCCATGCTTCTGCTCACAAAAAAAATAAATGCCATGAACGACGACATGCTTTATTAAACTACTGGTATTTACATGTTTAGTGACAAACCTGAACACACGTGTTACAGTTAGCTCTGCTGCTGTTTACTTTCCCCAGATGAAGTCAAAACTTTGATTTTTTTCGGTATTTTATTAGCTGGCAGACTTGGAGGTTTTTTGTAAACAAAGTTTGTGAATGAGAGTAGCCAACGCCTGCCGTGACCCGCTGCAGCGGGAGGAGCAGGGCTTTGCGGCTCATAACAGACTTTTTAGCACCGAAAAAGATATTTCTTACCATTTTTCTTGGTACCCTGCTCTACTCCAGTCTTGATCACAGAAAGACCCGCTGGATCCCAGACCCAAAGCAGCGCTCTCACACATGCGACTAGCATAAAAGTCTCATCGGTAAAGTAGGTCTGCTTCATAGCGAAGCCAGCGTACACCGCCGGTCGAGCGGCTGGGCTTTTTAGTAGGAGGAGCCTGCTGCTAACAGACCGGTGTGACAGAAAGGAGTGGACCCTCTCAGAGCAGCCGCAGCCGTCTTTACTAAAGGCGAAATAATCGCTCTCTAGTTTTTAACGTTAACACAAATAACAAATTGAGTTTTTTCATCAAACTAACTTGGGTGATCTTATAAACAAAACTGCGCAGTTTGTTTTTCAAGCATTTTCCAGGACTCAATACAGAAATCAAGCACTTTCCATACCTTGAAAACACGTTATTGAAATTCAAGCATTTTCAAGGATTTCAAGCACCCGTACGAACCCTGTTTATTGTTTTTAAGGACACAACGCTGGCTCGTCCCTTCAATGCGGTGCCTTTAAGTGTCTTAACAAAACAGAGTCTTTTGAAATTAGTCAAGGACAAGAACTAAAGGTTGAATGCTATTTTCAAAAAGAAACCCTAATAAAGCTCTTTACTGGAGACCTGAACTGGAACTGGGATCTTATGGGAGCCAGTGGTAGTAAGGCTGCTGCTGCGGGCGGCTGAAAAACAGTCCGCAGGTCCCAAGATCGTCGGTAGAATGCAGAGTACAACTGAGGCTGGTAATAAAATTAAGACTGGCAAGCATAAAAAAAAAATACTGGAAATCTGATATATGTAAAAGCTTGTTTTTCTGAAATAAACCCATGCATATGAGCACATTTTTAAATTCAGGATAATTTTAAACAATATTCAAGAGCAGGGAGTTACTTTGTACTTTACATTAAAAAATGGATGCAAAATATTAGTAAAGACATATTGAGGGGTTGCACAGGAGAGTAAATCTAAGACCAGATTTAGTCTGTTGTGTTTGTAGTTTTGTGTAAGGTGGTGTAAACAGGTGATGTAATAACATGTTGACTAAACTTAGATATCTGAAATTCCTCGTAGCTTAGCCTTACCTGAAGTGGAATACCATCAGATAGACCAGAGTGGGTTCGCGCCATCATTCCTAGGACCCTGGCTACCTGGCTGGCCGTCACCTCTCTCACGCCATACTGGAGGATTATGTTTCTGCATTCATCCAGACTGAACAAACAAACAAACAAAACAAATCACTCTCCGCCATATTCCATCCTATTTAACATCATGTGTTAAAATGATGTGTGACATTAAAACTGCACTTTCAAAAATCATCTGTAGCTTTTGACTGACTAGAGAATGTTGGATCTGCTGTCGCCCCTGCAGACTTTAGTCAGAAAAAGTAACGTATGATGTTTTGGGTTAACCAACAGGTCAAAACTACAACTGCTCTTTTTACATGACTGGCAGTAATCTACATCTGTATTCAGCTGCTAACTCAGCTGCAGCAACAACCAGGATGATTGTGTCTGAGTTTTGTTTTAATAGAACTAAACTCAGACATTTATGCCATCTGGTTATGAAAAATCTATGTTTTCAGTTACAATAAATTAGCATTTTAAACCCATATTCTGAGAATGGGTAGGGGTTTAGCTGTGCTCACATGCCAGCACTCACAATCAAACACTAAAACCACCAAAAGACTGTTGTCCTATAATAAAACAGTTAACTAACAATATTTATTACTGCAGACAAATGAATAAAAAAAATCACAGGTATCATTTTGAACTTACCTAGCACAGAAGCCATAGCCAACTTCTTGAATAAAGTCTGCCAGAGAACTCTCCATCATGGTCTTAGCTAACTCTCCTGAGTCTGGTAGAATCCTGTCCATGAGAATGTCCCGTTTTTCAGGGTACAGCAGTGGTGCGAGCACCACAGGGCAGCGTTCCTGGGGAAAATCTAGAGTCCAGCAAACACACAAACGTGGTACAGATTAGATATCTACAACAGATTTTTATCATTTCAATACCACGCAAGTTCAGCTTAAATTAGCTGCACTTGATTTGATCCGTTTACCTCGGCAAAGTGTCTTCAGGAAAGCGTCAATCTGCTCCTGTCCAACCCCACTGGCTCCCTTCTGTCCAAACAGTAGATGGGAGAGCAGCAGGTGCAATACTTCTATTGCAATGTCTTGGAAGCCACCTTCTTGGTTTCCTCCAAGATCTGCGTCAACGTATGAGCGCAGTAGGTCTGGAAGTTTCTGCTTGATGAACTGTGCAGCTGCAGAAGACAAACGACAAACTCCTCTTAAAAACGTAGAAAAAGTGGAAACTTTTTTTTTTTTGCAGCGTGTTTAAAATGTGTCAGCCTCTACAAGAAAACTTACCAAAACCACGAAGGTCTGTGTTGCTGGAGTTAAGCAAAGCAAGGCCAAATATTACCTAGAAAATAAATCATTACATTAGGATAAACAAAAATACAATTTTCAACTGCCGTTGGGGCAAAAATCATAAATTTATTTTATTTATTTTAAATTGTTAACCAAACCTACATTACATAATTTGGAAGCTCCTTTAATTTGGTTAATGATAAAATCCCAGCGCAGAGCCGACTTACCTCTTGGACCTTGCTGAGCTTAAGGACTTTACTCAGTTGAATGAAGAGGTGGGCAGATGGCTTCAAACTCTGGAAAACAATATTAGATAAATGTCTTAGTGAAGCTCAGCTTAATTCCCATTCTGTTTTTTACTGAGACTGGAGCACCGTTACTGAGACAGAACAGAAATAAAAAGCCTCATAAGCAGCTTTTAAAGACCTGTTGCACACTTCAATAAGCAGTAATTTTTTTCATTTCAAACTCATTCATGTGTTCATCTCCAGCAAGCAGGACTACTGCAACGGTCTTCTGTCTGGTCTTCCCAAAAAAGTTGTGAAGCAACTGCAGCTTCTTCAGAATGCTGCTGCTAGAGTCTTAACCAGAACCAGGAGAACCAGGCACATCACTCCTGTTCTTAAATCTCTACACTGGTTACCAGTAAACTACAGAATCCATTTCAAAGTGCTTCTACTAGTTTATAAATCACTCAATGGCATGGGGCCAAAATACGTGTCAGATCTCCTTCCAGTATCTCCACCCAGCAGGGCTCTGAGATACTTAGGAAGCAGTCAGCTGGTAGAACCGAGTCAGAACCAAACAGGGTGAAGCTGCTTTTATAGGGGTGGGCGATATGGAAAATAAATCATATCACGATTTATTTTTTGCAAAATCACGATCTCGATTTTATTACGATTTTCTCCATTTCGACAATTCATACATTTTGGAAGTTACTTACCGATAAAATAGATCAATTTAAAAGCATACCCCTTCACAGAAAATATGATAAAGTATTTCAGACAGGTTACTGTTTGAACACTTGTTTTAATTTAGGTAAGAAAAATTGCAAATTTGTTCTATTACAATAAACATGATCAAACAAAAAATGCCTTCCATTTAAAAATCCATAATGGGTTTAGAGTAAAATATTTATGCCACAGTTCCAGGGCTTAGCTTATTTATTTGTTTGAACAAATAAGTTCAGAAATGTTGGAGAATGGCATGTCTCAAATGTCCCACAGGCACTTTTATTTATTATATATTTATAATTAATGAAAAAAAAATGTAACTTCTATTTAGAGGTGGCTCATAGCCTTTCATCCAAAATATATTAGTAATTATTTCTTGTCCAGAGAAAAAAATCTATCTAAATTCATGATGTGTTTGCGTTTGCATCCAATACAAGAGGATTACGCTCATTGCCTTTTTGGACTTGCTGCTTTCCGTAGATATTTTCTACGTGGGAGGGGTTTGGCCCGTCTCTTCACAGGATAAACAAACTCCGGTGGCAGCCACGGTGAAAAGGCTCACTAAAATACGAACGAACGTCCCCAAATAATAAAAGACACGAAGCCAAATGCAAAGTTTAGAGCAGAACATTGACCCAGAGGTTTCCTGATTGAGCAGACGCGTGAGAATGTAATTAGCGCTTAGAGACGGAGCAAGCTAGCGGCTAGTGCTAGTGGCTAGCGCTACAATCGATTATGGTGTTCTTCTTCAACTATTCATAATTGTTTATCATCATCTTAATGCATCGATTAGATTATTTTCTTCATTTCTACCGAGCACCCAGCTAAACAAACCAACACGCTGCCTAAAGTTGTGATTGGTTTACCGGTGTGTCTGTCGTGCTGACAGAAGCAGACTAGCAAATGGCGTGACTCGGCTGAGAAAAAACAAAACAAATGTGTGCCGCGTTCAGAAATAATGGCATAAACGGGTGATAGAATGCAAATACACGGTTCTACGATCTCCGAGCTTTAGTAGATCGTCATCACATTAAAATCCTTAACGATCTTATATCGTCAAATCGTACGGCCCTATGCTTTTAGCTACTATGCTGCACACAGATGGAATCAGCTTCCTCATGACCTCAAATGTGCCCCAACCCTAGTAACTTTCATGTGTTCATCAGCCTTTGAATGAACGTTTCTGATGCTGCACCTGCTGCACTGTAGCTGCTCACCCTTTAACTTTGTCTTTTTTCTGATTCTTAAATCTAAATTAATTGTGTATTTTAACTGTGCTGTCATGTTATTTTAATGTTCATGCTATTCTCACTAATGTAAAGGACGTTGAATGAAATGTGCTATACAAATAAAGCTGCCTTGCATTGCCATTTCACCGATATGTGCACATGCATGAAGTAAAAATTGATGTTCAATCTGCAAACATTCCAATGTTCTAGCGTCAGCATCTTACCTTTTGATAGTGAAGGGGATTGTCAATGGCGTAACACAGAGTAGCAATAAAGTTTGGCTTTGATATAAGCGAAACACACTCCTGGATCAGAAACTGTGTCTTGCAAAAAACAAAAAGAGAGAAAGAAAGAGACCACAAGCAGATGCAGTTTGAACTTAATGAGTGTTTTCAGAGTGGATAAAGCTGTATGGATAACTAGAAACATCCTTCCAAACATTTATAATGAAAAATTACCTGGTGAAAGTCCTTGCCACTGCTTTTACCATCGCCACTGAAATCCACATGGGAAAAGAGACAGCGTAGTAGATGCCTGTCTGCCTCAGGACCGTGACGATTTACAATCTGGAAAGGCACAAAATGTAGACAAGATAATTCAAACTACAAACCCTTTAATGGCCTCTTCAGAGTCTAAAGTCAGAAAAATGGTTAACTGGTCAAAACAGTGGGTCCATTTCTGTCAGTTTATATAGATCTCAGTCTAAGGAATAATATCAGAAGGACAGTACAACAGAAACATTTATTTTGCACTTTGCCCATCCAATTTCCAGTTTAGTAAAGACAGATGAATGAATAAACTGTTGATATGGATATTCTAACACCCAACCGATAGTCATGAGATTACAAAAGGATATTGGGGAGGTGATCTCCCAGATATCAAAATAAATTTGAAGAATCAGGTGATGTGAACCAGTTAAAGTTGGGACCTTTTAGACAGAAAAGTAAATATTTAACATCATTTATAATATTTAGCTAGAATGGCTTTAGCTTTAATTACAGAACGTATTTGGAGTAGCACTGTTCCACTTGACCAGAGCTTCATTGCCTTTTGTCCGAGACCTGAGATCGAAAAAGTTAAACCTGGTAGAAAATCTCCACATCTCATCAATGGGAGTTATGGGTCCATATTGTGCGACAGCCTACTCAGAAATAAAAATCCAGCATTTTATCTTGCACGTTCACTGTTTTGTAGTGGCATTCGTCTAATCCTGATGGCACATTTCACCGAACCAGGGTTTAGTCAGACTTGTGTCACATGACCCCTTTTTTGTCCGGTGGCTCCAAAGTCTGATCTTTTAGCTCCTCTGAGTTTGTTGAAATGCTGTTTCACTATAAAAATTTCAGTTTGAAAGTATTTTTTTTAATTTGATGATTTTAAATGGGTGTTATGTTTTAACCAATACTTTCCCACAAAGTAGGTGGGTTCAGCTCCACCACGTTCTGGCACCATGTGTGAGAAAGTTTTAAAAATCATAAAAACTTATTTTTTATAACTGGTTTAATGTGATTTTTAGGACTTAGATGTGGTATGATCTTGGCTTTGGTGGTATGAAAACACATCAGTGATGTTACTAAAGTTAAGAGCAAAGCTGAACTTCTCTATGCAATGGGAAAAAAATAGGAGTTGACAATTACTAATTTTACACACACATCTGACCAGATAACTCAACATTCATTTTGATTCAATTTTAGTACCAATTTCATTTTAAACGACAACTAGATAAGAGGGTAATTCACATATTCAACTCAAAGCCAGTTTGTCCAAAACTTCACAAGCTCATAGGGCTGGGCGATAAATCAAAAATGTATCATTATCAAAATCTCTGCCTGTAATCGATATCATTTTTCCCACGTCAATAAATTTGGTAATAAAAAAATGAAAAGATGTGTAGGTTGGCGACGTTCATGTCCCTTTAAGAAGCTGTACCACCTCCAGTCACATGACAACGTGACTTAACGTAATACACGCGACAGCCCCATCTAGTGGTTTGTTTTTGCGCATACATGTAGTTATCGTCCATTTATCATTAGAGGTGAACTCCTCAATATACCGTGATATTGACTTTAGGCCATATCGCCCAGCCCTACAAGCTTGTATGCAAAAAGTGTTTCTTATAGTAACAGAATATAACGCAACACTGAGAATGTGTGATGATGTAATCTGCAGCTTACTCTCTTTGTCAGGCACGTGCAGAGGGGGGGCTATGGGTGCTTGAGCACCTGCCCCTTTTTTCCGAAGTGCCAAAAGTGCCCTTTTTCCTGTCCTCCGTGAGTTTTTACTGTCCAAATCTGTCATACGTGGATACAGGTCGGGCACTAGGACCATGCGGAAGACAGCCGCCTCAAGCTGAAATCAATTTTCCCGTAGACCCGCCCACAGGCTCATGGATTGGCTCTGCCAGGTCATGTTAACGTGTAATTGGCTGTCTCCGCTGTCACTCTAAGTCACAGCAAAACAGAGCATGGCGTTGATACCGGTGTTTTGCTTGTCGGCCACGACTCCGCTTTCATCTACCTGTAAGTTTTTATTCTGCCTGCGTCACATCAGCTGGACGAATTTTAATATCAGAGTTTTGTTTGCATTAACATTTGAGTCTGTGGTGTGCGCGCATGTGATTAGTAATTAGGTACAGAGTCAGGTAGCAAGGCAGCCAACTTTTGAACTCTTCCATCCTGAGAGCGAGAGGGGTGTGTGTGTGTGTGTGTGATATCAGACTCTAGATGAATGTGTGTTGTTGGTATTCAGCCTGATGTAAAGGATGATGTTAGGTTGGTAGCAGAGCTCTCAGGTTTAGTGTAAAGTTCAGAGTGAGATCATGGAATTGGATCAGGAATTTCCTACAGACAGGAAAAAGATAACAGCCAGCATAGCAGCATTTATCACACTGGATAACCTGTTCCATGTACTTCCTGGATGAGTGACTTTTTAAGGATTAAAATAGCAAAATGACAAATACAGAAAGGACAACTTGGATGTGTTCTCCCTTTTTTCTTCTTTTTTAAAGCGTTGCATCACCACCTCATATCAGAACAGAACTCAGTATGGGAAGATAATCAAAATCAAATAACTTGAACTTGGATCAGGGGCAAAGAATGTGGTCATAACATCCCTAGAAATAAGTCATCTTTAAAAACTAAAGCAATTCTTAATGAAGTAACATTACCTTCATTTAATAACACAAAATCAAATATTTTGCCTAGTTTATATTATTTTGTTTAAACCCAAGGGTCTCTAATTATCTAAATTTTCAGAAACAAGTCGGATCAAGAATCTGCTTAAAAACCTTGCTCTCTATATGTGCCCCTTTTTAACTTTGAGCACCCGCCCCCCCTTCAAAGGTCTCTGCACGGCCCTGCTCTTTGTTTAAAGATATTAGGTGCGTTTCCTTTATTGGAACTTCGGGGTAAATTTACAGTTAGTTTCCAACGTGCGCTTGTCTCCACTTGACCGGGCCAGCCGAACGGCCGTTTTCCAGAACCTTCTGAGTACCTGATCAAGGGTAGGTAATCAGAATGGCCTGATAAAAGACCCGGTGAAGACGCTGGGCGGGAACGCTGCTGATTGGTTGTAACTCAGCCGGACATCATGTCAACTCAGGAGGAAATAGGAAATGCATATATGTGGCGGGAACAGTTATTTAGGAAAACACGAGTTGTTAGAGAGACGAGCGATGGAAGCCATGCTGCATATAACAACATAGCAAACAAACGTGCCGACTATTATCGCTTCCTCCATTGTGTCGGTCTTTGTTTACTGCTTTTCGCGCTGATCGATGATGTAACTCACTGCGCAGCGGTCGCGATGTGCTGATTTTCACCAAATTCCTTACAGGGCCAAATATATGTGGAAACAGGCCAGCTTAAGAGGACCGGGACTTCGGATCTCCCGCTCACAGATTTACCCTGAAGTTCCAATAAAGGAAACACAACTATTATGGAGTACTTCCCAAACTCTGATCTCAAAAATGAGTAAAGACTACAGAGATGTATCCAAAGCTGGTTTCGGGTGATAAACCCATTCAGTACTATAGCCTATACCTGTCAGGGTCGGCTTTTTCAGTACTCATATAAGTTAAAAATCCAGGTATAAAAGTTAAAGTACCAAGTATTAATCACACAATGGTGAAATTACATCTCCGCATTTGACCCATCCCCGTGGTGGGGAGCGGTGAGCTGCAGCTGTGGCCGCGCTCGGGAACTATTTGGTGGTTTAACCCCCCAATCCAACCCCTTAGTGCTGAGTGTCAAGCGAGGAGGAATTGGGTCCCATTTTTTCAAAGTCTTTGGTATGACCTGACCGGGAATCGAACCCTGATCTCCCAGTCCCGGGGCGGACACTCTACCACTAGGCCACCGGAGCTGGATAACAAGATTCCTGACACCTGCATGGATGTACGGTATGTGTGTTTGTTTATGATAGAAGGGAAAGAGACAAAAAAGGAGCTGTACAAGTTTTGTTGAATATGTTTTTGGTTCGAGTCCATTTAGGGTTGGTGTGCAGCTTCTTGATGGGCTTTTGAGCTGCAAACTTCTGAGCCAACATAACATTAAAGTCCATCAATATATGATTAACAATCTCATCTTGTATTTAGAATACATGAACATCATCATTCAGCTGATACACCAGCAAAATGTCAGTTTACCACAATGAAAGAGCCTCAGTAAGATCAAGTTTCACAAGGATAACCTTTTACATTCACCAAATATAACCTACACAGGAAATGAGCCTAGGGGTAAACCAAAAACACACATTAGCCATTTTAACTTACTTTATGTAAAGCAAGTTTTTTTCCTGCAACATAAACTAAATGAAGATTTAACGTTGCTCATACTTACATGCTGTATTTCTTGCTGGCTGGCTCTGTAGTTTTTCTTTGTTAAATTGTCCACCAGATAGCTGATTTGAGACAAGGCCAGCGAGAGCGAGTCAAGATTCATTGCTGGTTGGGGCGGAAGCAGGCGGCCGAGCACGGCGCAAAATCACCATTATTCCCCTTTAGTCACTTCAGTGATAGGTTACTTCTGCTCCCCCCCCCCAAAGGTGTGACAAGTGTTGGCCTTCCAAACGTGTATTCAGTTCAGTGGTTCCCAGTGCTAGTAGACAAGTCCTTCAGTTTAAAATCAAGTTCAGCATCTGCAAAAAAAACAACAACCAAAAATACATATTAAAACACATGCAAACTGTTCTACAGTTGCATTTATACATTTGACTATACGCTGTAGTGTAAAGCGCTTTGGAGTCCGCCGACTCTGAAAGGAGCTATACAAGTCCGGGTCTTTTATCATTTACTTATTGAAAGTGAAAAACTTTTGGCCAAGACAATAACAACAGACAACTCGCTTTACTAGGACAGTCTGAGGCCTGGTTGAATAAATAACCCCAAAACACATCTAATTCTACCTACTGCCCCCAAACGCAATATTAATTCACTGGACTTTCCTTAATGCAAAGTAAAGTCATCTAGGTGGAACAACTTTATTCTCTAGTCACATAAATAAACGACCTAGTAGTTTGAATAAGGCCTAAAAAGTACACATCCATCTGTCAGACTGTCAAAGTCTGTTTAGTTCAGAACAACAACCCGTGTGGCAACAATGGCACCTAATAACAGAATAACTGACAAAACTAATGTTAAAGTATTTTAACAAACAAGACAAACCAAGTTAGCGGATCTCATCAGTTATCGCAAATATGATTAAAATAGTTTAAATGTTATCTTAAATAAACAAAGAGGTTGATAATATGGGACTACGTTACGACATTTGGAGCAGCCTTCATTCACGTCCCAGAGAAATTAGTTGAAAGGCCAGTAAGATGATTTTTAGCCTTTTTACAACAGCATGACTCTGAGAAACGCTGCTAACAAACAACACATTTTATCAATAATTCGGCAATTAAATATTCAAAACTAATGCTTTATAGAAACGTGCGTTGCCTATACTTTATACTTTCATTTGACGGGCCATTATGACCTGACTGCAGTCAGTTTAAGTATTTCTTTAACTCAAGGCTACATGCTAATGCTAATCAATTAGCAGCGCGAGCCTGTTCCGAATAGGTGAGCACGAGACAGGAAACCCGATCAAAATTAAAACATTTACATATTTGAAGACGCACTCGACTATGAAATCGATTACTGTTGATTCTGCTCGGTACTTTCTGTTGTGAGCTTAAAAGCCACGAAGTATTTTCATACGTCCAGGGTCGCTAGCGGTAGCATCAACCTCGTTAGCTTGTTTCCGTGGGCTCCGACTACTCTGTGGACTTGCTAACATAGTTACAAGCGCTGATTGTCTCGAAACAAATATTTAACCTTGATCTAAACATACTTTGTACCGCAATTAGCTTCCATCTAGACATCGCATCTCCGTAAAATGCCCTGCATCACGTAGTAAATGTTGTTAAATTGAAAAATACTACTTTTTTGATTAACAATATCACAGCTGTTTCTCAGCAATTAGACCCCCCCTCCCTTCCCTTAGCGCTGGTGGCTAACGAATCCTCCGCGTTTGTGTCGCTGGTTATGCTTTATATATATACTTGTCGATGGTCATTTGGTTAAAATACATTTCTAATCTCACCATGCCAACAATAAAGTATTTCAGATCCTCATTCCTTCTAGTATCCCGCAACAAACTTGATGAAATGGAAGAGTTGCAGCGCCTCCACTTCAGTTTGGTTTTCAAAATAAAATGGCGTCTGTCACAGCCGCGGCGCGTTCACGCGTGCTCCAGACTGGAGCTATCCACGCGACACGTGACGCGCGCGCACTCAGCCACCTGAAGCCAGTTACTATTAGAATCAGAATCAGAATAGACTTTATTGTCGTTGTACAGGGTACAGCGAAATTGGAGTGCCACTCCATTTGGTGCAGGATAAATGCAAAATCAACACAATCAATCAAATTCAATCCAATAAATGTAAAATCAACAGTAATATGTACAAAAATATAGAGTAGCAGCATTGCAGGTCCCTATTGTGTGCAGAATAATTGCATATTGAGTGAAACTGAGAGAGCACATATAAATATTATTGCACTTTATCAATATTAGACGGTAAATGTGGGGTTCGGTCAGGTTCATCTGGTTTTGTGGTTGTTTGCTACGGTGATAGCTCTGGGAAAGAAGCTATCTCTGAATCTATTGGTCCTGGTTTTATGTGACCTGTACCGTCAGCCTGACGGTAACAGGTCAAACAGATGGTTACTAGGGTGAGAGAGGTCTTTGATGATATTGCTTGCTCTACTGAGGTAGCGGGAGTTGGCAATGTCCTCCAGGCTGGGCAGAGAGCAGCCAGTGATCTTCTGGGCTGTGCTGATGACCCTCTGCAGTACTTTCCTGTCTGCAGCTGAGCACCCTGCGTACCATGTAGTGATGCCGTACGCTAGGACACTCTCTATGGTGGCTCTGTAGAATGTCACCATCAGCCTCTCCTCCAGGTCGTTCCTCCTGAGCACTCGCAGGAAGTGGAGACGCTGCTGGGCCTTTTTTTTTTTACCACCGCTGTAGTATTTGCAGTCCAGGAGAGATCGCCAGAGATCTGCACACCCAGAAACTTCATGGAGTGTACCCTCTCCATGCAGTCCCCATGGATGTAGAGTGGGGCCGGGTCTGCTCTGCCCTTCCTGAAGTCCAGGATGAGTTATTTGGTTTTTGTGGTGTTCAGCTGGACGTTGTTTACTGAACACCAGGCAGTCAGTCTGTTGACCTCATCTCTGTAGTCCGACTCATCACCCCTTGAGATGAGTCCAACCATGGTGGTGTCATCCGCAAACTTTATGATGGTGTTTGAGAGGTGGGTCGGAGAACAGCCAGATGTGTAGAGAGTGAACAGGAGGGGGCTGCTACTGCAAATTAGTTGATAAATCATATGAGATCATATGCGATGATTTTGGTTTATTTAGGGAATAAACGGTTGTCCCGGATGTCAGGGCATATATAACTCAGGCCTTTTGTCTTTAGCTACACGTCTCTCAAAAACAAACCAAATAAGCATAGAAATACCTGATCATAAAAGAACAGAATAAAATAATTACCAGTCTCTCAGCAGGTAGCATTACTTTTGCAACTGAAGCAACATTAGACCCAAAGATACAAGTAAATAATAATAAAAAAGTTAAAAAAACAACAACACACAATTAAATAACTAGGAACATTGTGAAAGTAAAATATAACAAGAACAATCTTAAAATGCAAAATATCCTATTCATAAATATTGCATGTCAGTATACAGAATGATTTTATAAAAGGGCATGTGTTGAATGAACAGCTAAACAACAGAGTCAGTGGGCTATGAGGAATTTGTTTTAGCTTTTGGTGCAACAAAGGAAAAGTAACAAGCAATGCTTTTTAAAGGAGACCACTGAGTCCACTGATCTCAGGCTCAGGGGGAGAGAGTTCCAGAGTCTGGGGGCCACAGCAGCAAATGATCTGTCACCTTTGGTCTTTAGCCTGGTGCTGCACAACCAGTAGGCTTTGATCACTGGACCTCAGGGACCTGCTGGGGGTGTAGGGACTGAGAAGATCACCAATGTATGATGGTGCTTGTCCATGTAAGGCCCTAAAAACCAGAACCAGGATCTGGAAATGAACCCTGAAGTTAACCAGCAGCAAGTGAAGCTGGAAGAGGAGCGGGGTGACGTGGGTGTGTTTGGAGGACTTGGTCAGCAGCCTAGCACAGGCATTCTGGACCACCTGTAGACGCTTCAGGGAGGTTCTGCTCAGACAAGAGAAAAGCCAGTTGCAGTAGTCTAAGCGTGAGGAGATGAAGGTGTGGAGAACCTCCAGTTCAGAGCGGGACAGAATGGGACTCAGCTTAGCAATGATCCTGAGATGGAAGAAGGAAGAGCCAACAAGAGAACTGACATGAGAATCCAGGGTGAGAGCTGGGTCAAAGGTCACACCAAGATTCCTGACAGAGGGTTTGGTGTGAGAAGCAAGCTGACCAAGAGAGTCTCTGACTTTGGGAACCAGCTTGTCTGGGGCACAGATGAGGATCTCAGTCTGGTCTTCATCCAGCTGTAGAAAGTTCCCAGCCATCCAGGTTTTAATAGAGTCTAAGCAGCTGTGCAGCAGCTGCAGCTTAGACATCTCATGGGGCTTGAAGGAGATGTACAGTTGGATGTCATCTGCATAAAGATGGTAGGAGATTCCTTTAAAAGAGCTCAGCATGTGCTGGAGAGGTCTACACTAGTCTATTTTGAATGTTACTCTATTACATTGTCTGTTGAGAGTGTCATAGCCTGCACAGAGAAAGAACAAGTACACCACTTATAATACCGTGTTGAGAATTGTAAATCATTTTAGTTTCAAAGCCTTTATTGGTACTGCTCTTCTATTTGGTGCATTGAGGAGGAAAATTGCATAATCATAGTTATTTTCACGATTAAAAAAACATAAGCAAACATTCTGTAAAGTAACCCTTATAAGTCCAAATAGTGTAAACATTTAAATCAGATTCTGTGGTAGCTTTTAAGGATTGGTAAAAGAAAGACTTACTTGGCAATATTCCCAGCCATATACTGTATTTGTGTCATTTTATTATTCTAGTGTATAATTTTTAGGATGCCATATAAAACCAAAACTAATTGCATTCTGGAAAGTTAAAGACAGTAAAAGTAGGAAAAATGTTTCTGGATGATGATGTTGGCAGTCCTGTATCTTCTGTATGATGGTAAATTCTGGGAACATTTAAAAAACCTGGGTGTGAGAGGGCATTTATTATTATCTGACTGTGTATAATTTGTATATGCATGATATATATTTATGACCAACACGTACATAAAGTATTTACTCGAGGAAGAAGAGTTTTGTTATGATTTTTGACCAGAGAAGCCGATTCTGGCGGTCATCCAGCAGGGGGCGATAGTGGCCTGTAGCAGGGCTTATATCAGCACTAATCTTCCTCCCTTAGTTCTCCGCCTCCTTCCACCAGCGCAAACATCTTAGTTGAAGAACACCAGAGCAACATTTCTTTTCTCTCTGGGATTTAAAGCTTTCGTCCATCCAGCTGAAGTTAAGATAAGATGTCGTCTTGGGTAAAATCCGCCTCAGGAGGACGAAGGCCCGGCAGCTCTAACGGAAGGTGGGTCTCCTGTCGGAAATGTTAGCATCAGTAGTTAGCCTGGCTGCTAGGAAGCGCAGAAAGCTTAATGCTGATTTTTACTTCACAGCTCAACTTCAGTTGGTTGGATGTAATTATGGGTTTAAATAAGCTCCTTCCCGGGTGTGTTTCAGTGCTCAGCCTGTCCGCTTGTACCGGAGGAAAGCTCCATACCCGAGCAGGGAGGAGAGGACCGAGGAGTTAAAGGATGCCTTGGAAAGGTACCGACCCGTTTTACACGAGGCCGCATTTTAACACGCGTTGCTGCAAATTAACATACAGATATTAATTTAATGAGGTGTGTTCTTATGTCTGCGTGCAGTCACGGTGGAAGATGGCTCTTTCAACAACATCAGTTCGGAGAAACAGATTAGTTGATCAACTCTGAGCTAACCGCTAGTCGGAACAGATCCAGTTAGAAACGCTTCCTGTTGTCTTAGCAACATTAAGACTTACAGCAATTCGTGCTGGTAAAGCTTTACACCATCATACAGGTAACATCACACCACACAGACCTCGGTGGTTATCTACTACACAGATGGGTTAGATACCAGTTCTTTCTGACTAGACAAGATTAAACCAGTAATGGAAACTTTATGAAGGTTTATGAAATAGCATCTGCATAAACTGATATGGGATTTTTAATTCAAGACCCAGTGTAGCTGTCTTCTCTGTGAATGCCTGCGTTAGCTCATCTGTTCAATCATTTGTTTCTCCAAACTGAGGTTGTTCTATCACAACAGGTAAGATATCAAGGATGCAAGGTTCCTTTAGTGTCATTCTCGTACGAGTCATGGAACGAAGTGGCGTACCTCAGGTAAAGGTGCGTAATGTAAAAAAATTAATGAATAGGACAAAAAAGCAACGATGAGCAAAATATTATTTTAGCAGCATTGCAGCGATGTTTATGTGAAGTGTTATCTGTGGATTTAAGTGGAATTCTAGGTGGAGTACTACAGTTTACTATCCTGACAGCTGAGGGTTGTTTTCAGTCTGGTAATGATCACTGATCAGAACATTTACACAAAACCACTTCGTCAGATGAGAACTGTCAGTTTCAGACCCAATTACCCATGCATCAACCCAGATTAAAACAATTATGGGTGTAAATGTCAGTTTAAAAAACATACTTGTTTTGTAAAAGAGGCCCAAAGCGATTTTACATCCTCAATTTAATTTGTGTATTTATAAAGCACCTTTTCACCACCAGCCAAGGAAGCCCAAGGTGCTGTACAGAATAAAATACATTTACAAAGTATTAAGGTAAAGGTAGAACTATAAAAAAATCAAAATACGATTAAAAACAAGATGAAACTCTGAAAGGAGGACTTTCTAGCAACAAGAACTAAGATGCAGCTTCAACCTTGCTTTAAAGATCTGGAGGGAAGCTGTAGAGCTAAAACTACAAACACGGTCATCTCTGGGTGTACGTTTGGAGCGACGAACCACCAACAGATCGTTTTGAGCAGAGATCTTGCTGGAACTCGCCTAGTTAAAAGTGAAGCCTGATCGAGTGGCCTTGTTCCTGATGGAGGCGGGAAAACAAACGATTTTCAACAGTTAAAAGTTTCTCTCCTGTGCTTCAAGAATCTCCTTTTATCATCTTTTGCTTTAATGACGTCGGCCTGTGGGTTTCCCCCGTAGCTCTCCAAGGTTATTCACATTTATTATGTTTTTAAGCATAAGGTGGTACCTAAACCTTCACTCAAATGGATCTTTAAAGTTGGTTTCTTGTATTTTTTTATCCGTGCCATGCTTTGGGAAAGTCCTAGAAATAACAGTTTGATGCACATACAATTGTGTTTTTCCCCAAACAGGGTCTTCAGTAGTAGATGGAAATTTTGATTGGCAGCATCAAATTAACTTCACACAATACTTGTTGCTTATTAATGCTTTTTATCTTGTGAATTTTCTCCATGTTCAAAATGGTTTCAAGACCTTTTTGACTTTCTGTTATTCTAAAACAACTCACACATCCTGCGTCACCAGAAGTCTTATAAGTTGTGTCCAGTCTGACTTTTACTTTTAGTCTTATTGTGAAGTCGAGTCGCGCTGCCGCTGCTGCTCAGCAGCACTGCCGGGTTGTTTTGTCCTGGTTGGTGTTTTTTGTGTGCTCGCGGCTCTGACTGTCAGTTACGTCGGCACAAACCCCACCTGTGTTTTTAGGTCAGCTGTAGCTAAAATACCACAAATCAACAATTCGGCTGCAAATTTTGCAAAACTCTAAATGTCAAGAAACCACAAGAGAAATGAAATGTTTTTTCTTTTCTGGGTAAGTTATCCGTTCTAAATGAACTACTAGCTGTTTATATTTCACTCTTTCATCCATACGTTTTTGTTTTAGCAGCTTGTTTCTGCTCTGATAAAAACGATCATAACTCAGGAGAAATGATCACATCTAAAAATGCTTGTATTAAAGATGAAATGCATTTTCTCTGCTTTTGTCAGTTATGAAGAACTGGAACAACTTCAAAACTTCTCTAGTGCCAAGGTGGAACCGTTTAAGCATCAGCCGACAGGTGAGACTCTGCTCCTTTATTTAATACAAGCTACACATAAAACATTTACTTTATTAGTGTTTTAATCTGCTTATTAACACATTTAGTTATGCTAATTTGCTCTCTGAAGGTCTTCATCTAACAGCTGGCAGCAAGACGCTTTTTATTTGGCTTATTTGAAGATGTTTAGCCCACCGTTCACCCCTCCCCATCTGCGTTTCAGTTGTGAAGGCTGAGAGCTGCACCCCGGCAGACAGGCGTAAAACGCTGTACCAGAAGTTCTACAGACAGGTCCAGGAGGAGAGGAAACCGGCCGACTGCGTGGTCCTCTCGGTCACCAACAAGTGCCTGTGAGTTCTTCCTGTAGAGATTCAAACTACAAATAGTTCTGGGCAAATGTTCCTCAGATTTGAACGGTGACAACTTCTAAACGGCTTTAAATGTGGTTGATTTCTGAGCTAAAACCATCTGTTTGTGTAATTTAGGGGTTCTGCTTTAAGGATCAAGGAACACGTGCTGCTTTTGTCCACACCTGCTTATGCGCTGCGTTGAACAAAAATATAATAAAATAGTTTTTTAAAATAAACACTTAGAATTTTAGGCAATTTCATTAAATCATCACATTTCATTACACATAAACTTGTTAGATTTTACATTTAAAAACACAATTTACTGATATGAATAAAAACAAAGCAGACGCTCCAAAATAATGATTCTTACACCCAACAAGCACAACATAACCAGCTGATCCAGTCCTGCATCACACTCAGAAATCTCATCAGACATAAAAAACCCATAAATGATCCGTTTCATTGACTTTTTTCTATCAGGAGTTTTTAATAATTCACATCAAGTCTCTGATTAATGTTTTCTTCCAGCGGTAAATCTGACACTATGCTTTAGGTTTTAGCCATAACTCATTCTGGAAACACAAACCCCCCCCCCACAGAATGCTTTATTAAAAATAAAATAAAATAAAAAAACAGCATCTTCTACTCATCATACATATAAAATAACACAAATGTGTTTTTTGTGAAAAATAAATAAATTATTGCTGCTAATCTTCAATCATCAATATATTGTGAATACATCTTTGTTTTTTTATTTCACATTTTAAACCATGTAACTAAATGCTTTTCCATGGGTGGCATCACATGGACTTGAAATCAGCTGAAACTCCCATAAAATAATCAAAGTCTTAGCAGACTAAGTCCAGTGTGATCACATTCATCAGTCAGACCCAGAATTCTCTGGAGTGATCAGACATGCTCTCTGGCCTGGGAATGCCTCGGGAGAAGCCGGAAGTGTGTCTGGACTTTCCTCTGCTTGTCCTCTAAACCTGGTTTATTCTGTGTTCTTGTAGAACCCCATCCACGCTTCAGACACAAACCATAAATCTCCAGGATGTTTAGAGTTGTGATCATAAAACCACATTTCACATCACAAAACACTAAAGAACAAATATTTTTACACAATTCTGAAGCTGTGACCCTAGTGGAGTTTTCCTGCTCCGATATGTGAAATAAAAATTTCACAGCTACATTTTATCATCATGTTTCCGTTTATTCAAATGTAAGCATAATTCAAGTAATAATTCCACCTTCTAGAGTCTTAGAACCCCCCAAGGTGCTTTACAACACAATCAGTCATACACCCATTCACACACTGATGGTGATGAGCTACATCGTAGCCACAGCTGCCCTGGGGCGCACTGATAGAAGCAAGGCTGCCAAACACAGGCACCACCGGTCCCTCCGACCTCCACCAGCAGGTAAGGTGGGTTAAGTGTCTTGCCCAAACACACAACAGCAGCATTCTCTTCCAGGAGCCGGGATCAATCCTGCAACCCTCTGGACAGCCCGCTCTACCTCCTGAGCTGCTGCTGCCCAATAACAACATTTCTAAAGTTTGATGATTTTATTCACGTTTTTCAGGTTTCATACATTTACTCAAATCTTAAAAATCCACACGCTCAATAACGACCGTTATGTCTGGCATTAAATACTCGTATTAAAGCCTTTTAAACCGTGACCTTTATCCATTCCGGTCCTTGAAGACAGCTACATGTTGTAGATGTTCCTCTGCTCTGATGCACCTGGTTTGCATCAGTGGCTGGTGACAGAGTTTCTGCAGAACAGGTGTGTTGGAGCAGGGACACCGTCCTGCAGCATGGTGTCATGGAGTCTGGCTCTGAAAGAGTTGATTTTTTCACTTTTCCATCCAGCAGGAACAGGTTTAAACTTTGGGAGGTGGTCAGGAGAATGAATGGCTCGGATTTGTAAATGTAATATAATAATTTATGTAGCAACATTCTCCTGGAATCCGTAAGAACATTTTGGGTTTGCTTTATGTATGTGACAAAGCCTTTGTTGACCTTTTTGTAGAAATATTTGCAGTTCTATTTATGGATCGGTGCACGCACGAGTCAAACGAAACAGGAGGTTTGACAGTTTTTTTAGTTTTTTTTTTTTTTTAATCCTGATCGGTTCTGCAAAGCAGGCATCTTTAGGTTACACCTAGACATTTTAGTAGATTTTGTACCCGAATCTTCCTAAAAGCAACTTGAGACAATAAAATAGAGAAAGTTTGGACAGGCTGCCTCTACCGAACACAAACAGCAGAGGAGTTTCTGTAGAGACACTGAACCCAAATCCACACTGGAGGCATCAGCGGCGCGGAACGTCGCTGCTTCTGATAGAATCCATTATAGTCTATCTATGGGGTTGATTCAAACCGGTCACGACGTAGAAATTTTCAAGTGCATCCCAGAAGCAGCTCACCACGCCATGCCACTTAAGATAGGACTAGGTTCTATTTTTGCCACGAGCCGCTTCTGGGACACGTCAGTTTCCACAGTTAACATAGGACTGGACAGGAAATCATCTGTGTGTTTTCATGGCTTTAATCCTGCCAGTGGAGAGGAACAACATGACATCAAACTTCGTTATCAAACCTGATCTCCTTCTCTTTGGTTTAATTGCGGATGGCATAAACAAACCGTGACCTTTGAAGTCTCGAGGGATTTTGTGATCTCGAGTGAGGAGGACGGCAGAGAAGCCACTCCGCGGTTTAGACACGCCCCCGGTGTGGATTGATGCACCGTGAAGCACGCCGGTAAACTGTCCTGCTGCTGTTCCATGCTGTTGATGCCTCCAGTGTGGATTCGGGATAAACCAAAATAAAATGAGTAGTATCTGAAGCTTTTTTCTTGGATTTTAACTAAAAGTGCAAAAAAAACCCTGCTCATCCCTCCTGTTGTCACAGTTTTAGCCATTCACCATGCACATATTTGGCTATAATTGGCAGGAATAGAAGTTTTAAACCTCAGATTTCAACCATTGTGGAGGGATGTTACTCACCAAAATATCATGTTCACATAAAAATCCTCGTCTGTCACGGCTATGACTAAAGCCTGAATCTCACCGGGCTCTGGGCTGATTGGAAGTTACAGGTAAATACAGAAATGTTGAGTTAAAATCACTGTATTAGTGCGTATGACACGTTTCTGTGTGTCAAATCTGCAAATAGACTAGCACAATTTGTTTTATTTTTCTCCAACTAGTCTCAACTTAGTTTTATTGGTTTCTAACTCTTCCCAAAGTCGCCTCACTCACAGAAACTAAATGAAGACGGGTCCTTGATGCCCTCTATTACTTTGGACTATTCTGAAAGTATGATCTGTAAATTTAAAACTTGTTTCACTTGGGAAACCCACGAATGCAGCTTGTGATGTTTTTCCAGCAGCCGCATCCCAGTGACATCCTGGCTTACATAGGCTGTCAGGAACATCAATATAGAAGTGAATATACAGAAGCCAGTAAGGTTTCATGTTACACACCTAAAACCCAACAAATGATTTTTGAGGTTTTGTCAAATAAAACTTATAGCAAGAACTCTACTCCACACAGAAATGGTTCCTCTTTATTCCACGTACGTCACTTAGAGCAGGAATGTCAAGTTAACAAAGTGTTTCTCTTCCTCTCAAAGGGATTACCCCAAATCGCTGAGCCAGAGCTTGCAGGAGCGTGGTCTGTCGGTCGAAATGCTTTTCCTACAAGTGGAATCGGGCCTGACCCGGGCCCTGCAGGATGTCCGCGCTGATGGCTCCCCATTATGCATACTGGTGGAGCAGAAAAACATAGCTCTGTCTTCCTGCACAGTTATCATATTTTCAGAGTCCCTCAAAAGTAAGTTTGAACCCCTCGTTCTGCCCAAAAGCCCTCTGTGCTGTCCTAAAGTGTATTTTACACAACACACAACTAAACGTGAACTTTCTGTAAATCCAAACCAAAGCAAGTCATGCTAACATTTACACATCAACATAAAGCTCAGACCTTCACACAAATAATTAAAACGGAACCAGAGCTTCACTGGGTTTGGAACAAGTCTCACCAGGCTTCTTTCTGGTCGCACAACTCTGCAGACAAACTAAACCTGAAGTTCAAAAGACTATAAACAAAACCAAGATATTACAACTTGTGTCACATTTTGATAGTGGGTCATTTGTTCTGTTTTAGGACTTTACAGCAGTAGACCGGGAACACACCGTTGGTGTTTGACGAGCAGAAAAACGGTTTCCATGATTAAGCCCTTGTATACGTTATAAACTCTGTATTTTTAAATATTCAAATAGTCTGAGGAAACTGCTTTCAGCAAAAATGTATCGAGATAGACTCATCTATTCCTAAACAGAATTCATACAGTGATCTACAACTTTAAAAAAATGGCTCGTACAGGTCAACGAAACGAGCCGCAACGCGACTTTACCTACAACAGAAGTAATGATGAAACAGAAACACCAAGAACTCCCAAGTTGGGCTCGACAGAAGTTGTTCCTAGTAGGTATCCCTGAATTTGTTTCCATGATTTTTTTAACAAACTAAGAAGATTTCTCTAATAATAGAATATTTACGTCTGTTTAAACGCTTTCACACACCAACATGGGGACGGGTGTATGCCCACAACTACAGCGGACTGGTGATCTTACCGAAACCTAATGTTTGAGCCTCCTCGGGGTGTGTCGGGCACCAGCTACGAGCATGGGCGTTTTGCTATTTCAGAATTTTTTTCTTCGTCTGGTGGCCCTACAGCCAATGGGATTAAAGTTTGTGATAAACTAGCACGATTTGAGCACCCCTAAATAAACTAACAGTCAATACCACGTTCTCAACAAGTAAACAACTCTGTTCTTGTGTCCAGACGTCCTAAAGATGCTATTTCCTCTGAAGTTATGACCTCCGAAATTTAAAAACCGTCCCTGACCCAGGGGAAACGAGTTTTGTCCGGGATGACTACAGCCCTTTTTATAAGACACACGTGCATAAATCAGCGTAATATTACCACAACGTGCGTCTTATGAACGCGCCATGGCGGCATCACGTTGTGGGAATTTTGCGGCATTTGTGCCACAACGCTTGATAGTAATATTGCGGTAATATTGCGGCTTCGCCGGGCTTATAAACGCACATAAAGCCTTGGCGCAACAGCGGGTGGTGTCATGACCACGTGATGAATTAATGCCGAGCTCCGGCCGGGAACTATATTGAAAATGAAAGTAAACACGGGCATAGGTTTCGTTTTGTAAACAGACTCAGCTGAGATGATAAACTGGAGCGATGCGGTGCTCCAGGAGCTTCTCTCCGTTAGATCTGCAGCTCAGATCATCTGACAGCTCACAGGGACGGTGGAGGACAGACACCTGTAGCTGATTGGGGAAAAAAAAGCGTAACGAGCACGGCTTTGATCGCAATAAAAAGCAAGTTATGTCCAAGATACACGGAAGTCCACAGCAGCGCAGAGATCGCCCCCATACCTCCTTTTGGATCGTGTTCAGAACAACGAGATGTCCCGTTTCACTTCTGTCTCTCTGACACTAAACCAAATTTAGTTTTATTTTTTGTGAAGTGGTTGACTGATTTTTACCTGTGGGAGGTTTGGACTGACCAGCAGAACAGGTGACCCAGTGCGCTGAAATGTCTCTCAGGTTGTGATAGCTGTTTTCCACTCAGCTGTTTAATTAGCTGAAATTTAAAAATACATCACTGATTATTACTTTTCTAATTATTGCACCATGTTTTCATCAAATCTGCATAAAATGTCTAGAAAGACTGAATCCCAAAACGGAACACTAAAACACTTTTGCCCAAACACATTCTCGACATCCCATAATAACATCCTAATGATCCTGCACCTTCGAATGACTAAAATCACCTCCCGGTGTTGGATTCAGGTTTTAGACGCATCTATAAACACATCTTTATCCTGGCTAAACTTTCATTTACACACTCAAAGCCAAACAAGAATTATTGACTAAAACTGATCTTCAGACAAACGGAGCGCCTCCCCTTGGTGCTTTCTAACAAACCCAAACTCGGATTCAGAAATACTCAAATCTGTTCCACCTTCCTGATAGTTTCTGATCACATCACATAAAACGACAACAAAAAGTATCTCTGAGATCATCCAAAAACTTTACACACACCTTATTTCACCTGATGCTCACCACTAACGCCCCGTTTACCCCCCAGTCCACCGCAACATGCCTAAAGACCAGGCCCTGGACTTTGTCCAAGCCGAGTACAGCCGCGGACTCGTCAAAGAATCCCCCCAGAAGGACCCTGCGGATATCGCCGCCGAGGCGTCGCAGCTGCTGGACGACTTTCTGGATCGAGAAAAGGTTGCACGGCACACCGTTCCCTCTGAGACACGGAATCTGCTCTTGCTTTTAGCTGAGGGGGTGCATCTGTACCCCGAGGAGTTGGAAACCATCTCTGAGTACGTCAGTTCCCGGCAGGACCACCTGCAAGGTGAGATGCTGGGTGATGGTTTCACTGAGTCAGAATGAGCCGCTCCTGCTTCAGACTTTAACTTCCTGCTGGTTTTTTCTTTGTTTCGTGTATTTTTGAAGCGATGGCCTTAGACACTGAGGGTGAGAAGGGGGAGCTGGTGCCTTCTGGACTAGGGAAACCTCCTCCTCTGCTCCCTACTCCTCCTGGACCTGCACAGCCTTCACCTCTATCAGGAGGGTCCCTGATGGAGTTCTCCCAGCCTTCACCTGCACCTCTCCTGCCTACACCAGGTCAGGAGCCACACACGGATCGTATTTAATGAATCTCATAGTCGTGTTGCACCTTTTAGTTTTAAAGGTGTCTTTCACTAAAAAACATGTTTTAATGATTATCTCTGATCCTAATGGGTCACTCTGAGTGTTTCATGCAGGCTGAACATGAAAATAGTCTCCTCCACCTATCTCCTGCAGTAGCTTCTGATAGAAAATAGACTCTAGGTGAAACTCTAGGATTAGAAAATCCTGACAGATCTACATCACACTGTCACTTAACATTCATGGACTCACCCATCTGGACTCACGACGGGGAAGGCTGTTGTTGGTTTAGCGTCCAGGAAACAGCAGAGAACGTCTGGGCTAGTAGAAGCTAACCGTTAGCATTAGCAACTCCACCACACAGCAGAACTCCTCCAGGCTTGTGTTATTTGTGGAGATAAAACATCAACGTTGCAGAGCAAACAGAGTCAGTGGTAGAGTCGTGTTGCTGTTAGCCAATCAGAGTAGAGATGTCCACGTATCAGGAAGTAAGAGTCCAGATCCTGCCGTCTGAAGCTCAGCTGTGATGTGGGCAACTTTTATCTCAGAGAAATGGTGCACCGGTATATTTGCCCCAGGGCAGCTGTGGCTACGTTGTAGCTCATCACCACCAGCGTGGGAATGTGTGTTGGCTGGGATGGATCACTGTTGGTGTTGTAAAGCGCCTTGGGGGTTTGTTAGAACCCTAGAAGGCTTCATATCAAATACAGGCCATTTACCATTTAAATATTTAAGCTCGGGCACATCCTGACCCCCATCCAGTGGAGTTATGAAAATTCTGAAATGTGTTCCTCTGCAGGTTCTTTTACCAAATCCAAACCTCCGCCGCTCCTCTCCTTGCATCGGATTCCCAGTCTGCCCCTAGGACCTCCAATCCCTAGAGGTGGCCCGCCCGGACATTACGGCGGTCCCGGTTCCTCCCGGGGACCCCTCCTCCACCACGGACCTCTACTCCACCTCGGTCCCAGGGGCCCCCACGGGGTCAGGATGGGTCCTCCGTCCCTACAGGGCTCCCGTCCTCCTCTGCTGTCTGGCCCAGGTGAGAGCGTGCAACCAAACGCTTCCATGATAATTTCCAGCTGTGGTGAGGTAGATTTGAGGTTTAGAATGTGATGGAATTTGTAATAAATGTTTCACTGAAGATTTACTTTGAGGTTAAATGTTCTGCTCATTCTGCTCTGTGAGGTGTTGGAAAGTCAACGTGAAAGTTCTTGAATTCAACAAGACTTGGAGAATTTTTTTTGTTTTTTACAAATTCATGTTGATCCTCTTGCAGGTGTACCTCACCTACGGCTGAGTGGACCGCGGCACTAAAAGGACCACACACACACACACACACACACACACACACACACACACACACACACACTGTAACACCTCCAGTGTTTAGAACGTTGGATCAGAAGTTTTCTTCTGCTTTTATTTACTTCATGTTGGACTAAAAACAACCATTAATGCTAATTAAGGATTTCATGACTGGCATTTAAGTGTCTTTTTTAGGTACTTCAGGCAACATTAGACGTGTCTGTCTCTAACACCCCGAGCGTAGGAACATTAACACGTCTAGATGTTTTTGTGATGTCATCTCGGGGTCGTTGTTGTTTCTCAACTTTGTTCCTAAAACTCAGACCTACAGTAGTTTATTGTTGTGTGAAAAACAGGTTTAAACAGGTTTTTGCTGTTTTTTTCCTCGTTTCTGACTCCTTTTTAGAGCTCGTGTCTTTATTACATGTTTGTCTGAATGCAGCAGGAATCCAGATATGAGGCCAGCAGCTCGTGTGTTTGATGCTTAACGGTTGAAAATGTTTCCTCTGAGGAAGTTGTATGTAAAAGGCCCATAATTTCAAACGTATTTAGATTAAATCAAATCTTGATGTTTATTTTATCAGGTGTCATGTAAATGTTCGGTTGCTTGATGCTTTTTCTGTTTACAGAAGTTCATCTGGAGTCAAAATACAGAAACATTAATTTTATTTCTTAGTTTTGGCTTTAGGACTTTTGGTTTTATCCTGGTTTTTGTTCAGATAATAAAGATTTTGAAAATTCACACTCTTGATTGGTTTATCGTTTATTCTGCAGCAATGAATCCTTATTGAAGTTGAACATTTAATCATAATAAACTTCAAACAGAAATAAAATACTTCTTACCTTCAGGAGGTTCAGAAATATTTAATATTTTAAAAAGTTAGTGCCTTTTTCAATTTATAAAAATGTTTTATTAGATTAAAGATGTGAAAATGATGCATTCATTTAATCCGTCTTTGAGGGAAACTGGTGACAGGTGAGGACAGGTTTGTCAAGCTCAAAAAGTTAAAGAAAATTAATAAAATTGTTCTGAATAAATTTAAAATAAAAGCTCAAGAACTATTTTTAGAAAAAAAATTACAACTAAAACAGTTAAATAAGGCTCCGCCCCTTCTAGTAATAGGTGCGTAATAGTGTGAAATTTGCTGTATTCTAAAATGAAAGCCTAATAAAAAACCCACTTTCAAATAATTGTCCAGATTAATAGAAACTACCTGATTCCACAGACTCATTCCACTTCAGGCTGATAACTCCTCCACTTGGCCCTCAAACGTGGGATTTCAGAATAAAATCCAAATATAGCCAAAAACCAGGGTGATGTTTAGGCCTTTTCCATTGGTAATGGGTACATTTCTATTTTTTCCTCATACTGAATTTTTTTTTCTTACAGTAAAAATGGGAAAGTGCCAAAATATAAAAGAAATACAGTAGTATTGTGTTTATTTGTCCTCCTATGGAATGAAACCATTGGACCAGCCAGAGAATAAAATGGCAAACATAAAGCATCTGTTTTAAGGTCAGAGGTCATTATCAGTTTCACCTTTTGATCTCCAGATGGCGACAAACACCAATTATTACAGCTTTAACCGAACTGCTGCAGAGCAGGAAACACAAATCAATGACTACAAGGCAGAGCAAAAAAAAAATCTTTAACCCTTGTGGCTTCCTTCCCCCTCATTGGCAAAAAATAATAATAATAATAACCTACCAAACAAATGATTTTCATGATTTCACCTCTTGAAATGCATTTTTAAAAATTTAAATATATGGTTATTAGAATAAAAAATGTATAAATTATTGTTTTTCATTAAATAACTAATTTGAGGATGAGGCTTCGGTGGCTGCTTCACATTACCAACAAAATAAATTCATCATTACTTTGTATTTCGTGTCAGATTCTCCCTCCAGAGGTAAAAAAATCAGAATCAGAAGGGTTTTATTGCCAGATGTGCGAGAAATCACATTAGGAAATTGCTGCGGTACTTGGTGCAAAAAGAAAGATAAAAAATAAGAGATAAGCAAATGATTAACAAATATACAACAAAATCTTTATAAATCAAAAAGTGCAGAAAAATAAACTACATCTGATTAGAATCTGGCTTATATAAAGTTTTTTTATTCTAATCCTCGTTGAATGTTTTATTTTAGATTTTGATGGGTCAGGAGGAGCAAGAATGAGGTCAGAACTTAAATCCATAAATCCCAGGTTAGAAATCTGACCTAGAGGGTCAAAGACAACATTAACTATGAACATTTCTGACTGAACAGTAATAAAAGTATTATTTTTACTCAGAGGTGAATAAATCTCTGCATCATCTCAGCCCGGGTCTGGTTCTGGTTTTCATCCTGATGCCCAGACATTCTCTGGTTTGTGTTTTCTCCTTTAAAGCTGTTATATAAGGAACATTATTATTATTATCATTAAGACTAAAGTGGGAGAAGCAGATCCTCTGACACAAACATACAGAAAAGGAGGATAAATGTGAATATGTGTAGCGTTCTCCTCATGGCGCCGCCTCCTCGTCTCCTCCAGCTGTGGGAGCGCTGCTGAGAGGAGCCCATCATCTCAGGAAGTAATGGACAACGTCTTCAGCTCATTACTCCAGCCTACACATGCTCTGATTGGACGTGTTGCTGTTCAACTATCCTAAACGCATCATTTAAATGTCTTCCTGAGGTGTTTTACTGAAGTGTTGGTTTAAATGTGAAGCTGTAAGTTTTAATATCCAATAAAAGAGAAACTACTTTTACCTGATTGTCATCTGGAATCTCTAACTTCTCCTTTGTGTTTGATCAGTAATTAATATAATAATAATAATATTAATACATTCCATTGATAATGCACTTTACATCACAGAAGAATCTCAAAGTGCTAAATTATACATGAAAATAATTGTGAAACAGTGTTTTAGCTCTGCTGGCCAGCTAGAGGTGTTTAATAGACCTCATTTACATAAAGTGCTACCTGTTCAATACAAAATAAATCATGCATGGACCAAAACACACACACACACGCACGCACGCATGCACGCACGCACGCACACACACACACACACACACACACACACACACACACACCGTTCCCGAACAGAAACCATTTTTCTTCTTGTCTCGGCTCTCCGCCTCGACTTTTACTTTCTTTCTTCAATTCCCCTACTCCTCGTTGTTCCTCCATTTACCCCCTCCTCCTCCTCCTCCTCCTCACCTCCCTCCCCCTTCTCCCTACTGGATATCAATCAGAATCTATCACTCCACCTATTCCTGCTGCCTTTGTGTCAGAATTCACAGGAACTTCGTCAAATGGGAAACTGTTTCATTGTTACATGGAACTCTCGCTGTGTGTGTTTGTGTGTGTTGGGCCTCTGTGGCAGAATTAATGGAATGCACACACACACACACACACACACACACACACACACACACACACACACACACACACACACACACACACACACACACACACACACACACACACACATGTACAGAAATCATCAAACCTTCCTCCCCCGGAGCCACACCTCTCTCTCTCTCTCTCCCACACACACACACGCACAGAAAACACTCACCCCACGATCCTCGCACAAGTGCCAGATACACACTCTGACAGCCAAACATGTTGATAATTAGAGTCGTGTTATTGGAAGGTGTTATCACAACAATTAACACCCTAATGTGTGCACGAGAGAGAGAGAGAGACAGAGAGTGTGTGTGTGTGTAAGCCTTCATGTGATGCAGGGTGAGGAAGTGTGTGTGCGTGTGTGTGTTCTCATGCACGGGGCGATGATGTCTCAGTCCACATTTGCATATGACTAGAGGTTTTTTTTATTGTTTGGTTAATTGCAAATTCTCCATTTGAGAAATGACAACTGCAGCATGTCTGTTGTACCTGTGGACTCACACATGTGTTCCAAGAGATGCTTCACTCATATTTCAATACATCTGCAGTGGTCTCTAGTAGGAATGAATGCCTTGTAAGTTGTACTGTGGGGAAAAAAAGCTCCGGTGCCCCTGTTTCAGCACGGGGAAATCAGCTGGAGGAGAAAGTAGCTTCAGACGGCAGGATCTGGAGTCTTAAGCCTAATTTATACTTCTCCGTCAGCTCCCCGAGGCAGAGTCACGCACGCATTGACAGACACCTGGAGAGTGCTGCAAAGCAGTTCCCCGCCAGGACAACAGAGGGCGTATTGCTTTTCTGGGGTATCCTGTCATGTATCCGGTCCAAAATAGTGAATTTACAGTTTATATTTGCAGTTTATATTGTGCTTTTTTTGCATTTAAGAGACTTTTTAACACGGACAAACTTCCTCATTCTCCTCCAACTCTTCATGCGCTCGCCACCTCTAAACCCACGTTTCCCGTCATTTCCGTCCACGAATAAAACGCTTGCTGCGCATCTTTACACTCTTCCAGTCACGGGTGAATAAACATTTTTAGTTTTACCGCGAGGTATTCTTCAAGCTGCTTTGTGTTTGCCGCTAGATATCGTTGGCTCACTTTTTATTTTTTGAGGCGGCGATGGCGGAGCTGGTGACGTATTTAAAGAAGCGACATTCTGACCAATCACAAGCTTGCGTTCTCTGTCTCGTTGGACAGATGTTTAGAAAAGAGAGCTCGACTCTGTCAGACCTTGCAAGCCTGCTGGAGAGCTCTTGCAACAACGGATCATGGTGGTCCGTCCGTTCGTACTGACAAAAACGGAGAAGTATAAATTAGGCTTTACTTCCTGATATTCGGACATCTCTCCTCTGATTGGCTAACAGCAACACGACTCTACCACTGACTCTGTTTGCTCTGCAACGTTGATGTTTTATCTCCACCAATAACACAAGCCTGGAGGAGTTCTGCTGTGTGGTGGAGTTGCTAATGCTAACGGTTAGCTTCTACTAGCCCAGACGTTCTCTGCTGTTTCCTGGACGCTAAACCAACAACAGCCTTCCCCGTCGTGAGTCCAGATGGGTGAGTCCATGAATGTTAAGTGACAGTGTGATGTAGATCTGTCAGGATTTTCTAATCCTAGAGTTTCACCTAGAGTCTATTTTCTATCAGAAGCTACTGCAGGAGATAGGTGGAGGAGACTATTTTCATGTTCAGCCTGCATGAAACACTCAGAGTGACCCATTAGGATCAGAGATAATCATTAAAACATGGTTTTTTCAGTGAAGGACCTCTTTAAAGTAGTTTGTTCTGACAAACGTCGACCCTCAGACTTCACTGTTCATTCATTTTTAAACTTTACATCAAAATCTTGGTGCCTGGAGTTTAAATATCTGAAGTCTGCTGACTCCTTTGACATTTGTGCTGTGAGTCAGATCTGAAGAGAAGGTTGAAGATCCCGTCTTCAGTACAACCTGTCTGTCCACAAAAACGCTGAAACCCCACCACCGTCCTCATGATGCACAAATCAAAATACAAAAAGCAGCACTCTTTGATTGGGTAACACACACGCACGCAATCACACACACACACACGCACGCACGCGCATGCACGCACGCACGCACGCACGCACGCACACACACACACGCACAGACACACACGCACACACACACCAGGAACATCCTGTGACGCTGCCTTCTTCAGGAGCGTAAATTTCCCATCATGCAGCAGAATCTGTGTGGTCCTGGCTGTTTCTAATGGCTGCTCAGCTGTTTGTCTGCTAGCGAACAGGCAGCTGGTTGACTGCTGGACCGTCAGTCTGAGTGGGCGACTGGC
Organism: Aphyosemion australe; assembly: GCA_006937985.1. Lineage (NCBI taxonomy): Eukaryota > Metazoa > Chordata > Actinopteri > Cyprinodontiformes > Nothobranchiidae > Aphyosemion > Aphyosemion australe. Next base: position 1,237,675 of record SSNS01000063.1, read on the forward strand.
TGCCGGCCTGCCTAGCTGGTTTACTGACTGGCTGGTTGCCTGGTTGGCAGGCCCAGGAGCCCCAGCGCGTCCCAAACCGGGCTCCTACGCCCCACCAGATCTTAATTGGGTTAAGTTTGTCCGCCACAGATAACACTTCCTCTTTCTTGGGAGGGTAAGGAAACAAAAACTGGCCTGGCACTAATGACGCTCTTTAACAGGCCTCCTTTCTGTTTAGGTGGAGAGAAATTAGAAAGAAGGGGGTGGGTTCCCTTCAGAGGGCCGGCGTTCGGGGAACCGCAGCATTGTTAGCAGCCAGGCGCTCAATGAGAAACCAGAAAGTCGATTTGGTTTTAGTTGGGAGGTTGTCACACTGCCACCATTTCTTTTTAACAGCGTCTCACGATGGAGGCAGGCTGAACCCTGATGGAGGCACACACTCAGGAATACACACGGCTCATTGTGTGTGTGTGTGTGTGTGTGTGTGTGTGTGTGTGTGTCTTCTGCACACACACGCTTTCTCACGTTTTCTTGTTTAAAACTAACACAAAGGAACGGGTTTGTTCTGTGACTGAGCCAAGAAACTCAGGAGGCAAAATAACTGCTTTTACGGTTAAAACGGAGCTTTGAGCGGCTGCAGATGTGGATTTACTCTACATGGTGTCCATAAAGATAGGAGAGCGCGTCTGTCATGCATCCCATAATAATAAAAATAACATGAAGAGAATAAGGAGGTGAATCTGTGGGGGCATCTGCAGAGCTATTGGCACATTTAAAACCCATATTTCATTATTATTAATGAAATAACCAATAATAAAACTGTTAAATGACTAAAAACAGCAATAAAAAAATAAATGAAGTCTGAGATCTCTTCATTATCTAATGAAAAAAACATGTTGTGGAAATAAAGACCAGCCAAATCAATGTAGTACACAAACAAATGACTTACTGAACGTTTGTCTCATCTTGATGATGTCACACCAAATATCCCCAAAAGGCTGGAGTTAAAACATATTTATGTTCATTATAGAAAAAACCAGCAGAGAGAAAAGGTCAAACACAAATGTTACTGACATATTAGTCAGTTTACATCATAATTAAAGTGACAATGTGTAGTTTTTACTGTTAAATATCCATCAAAATGTTGTTGAAAATGAATTAAATGATGCCCAGTGGTTGGAAAATATTGGCAGCTTCATAACATATAACCGTAATGATCAGGTCTAAAGTACATGGGAGCGGGTCTGGAGGTGTTTCTCAAAGTCAAGGAACCTCACCTTGATGCCTTGGTCCCGCCCCGGTTGCCTAGGAGATACGTCATCAGGAACGACCAAGGCCTGTACCAATCTGTTCCAATGTTCATGTGCTAGCGAGGCGTCTGTCCTCCGTTTGTTAGCCGTTTAGCTAACCGACCAAGGATACATGAGAGGTGCCTTGTTGCCTTCTCTTGGTCAGAAATTTCCCAGAATGCAGCGCGGTATTTTCAAACAGATGTGATCAGGAGCCGGCAGCAGCTACTTCAGGGCCAAATATTCAGTTTAAATGTGAGTCAACTAATTGTAGCTGTTGGGCTGATATGTCAAATGTTTATTTACATCCAAACCAAATATCTATGGTTGGTTAGTTGCTTAGTATCTGCAGCTTTGGTGGCTAGCAGCAGGTACTAACTCACTTACATATTGATTTAACCAATATATACACAATTAAAAAAGTAAATGGCTCGTTATACATCGATATTGAAAATAAACATTATTATGATGGGCGGGACGTAAGCAGGGGGCGGGGTCTCGGCAGCGTGGTCACATGGGGTAAGTCTGTTCCATTTAACCGTTTACTTTGACCAAGGAAGGACAGTGTCCTCGTAAGCAAGACGTCTTGGCAAGGTTCCTTGACGTTGAGAAACATCCTAAGTCTCTGGGCGACGCAGTATTGGATGCCATGTTTACTTCTACGGGAGCCCGTGAGGACAAAACACATTTACTAATTTGTAACAAGCAGTTACAAAACTTTGGCCATTCATAAATCAATGATTTAGCTATGTACTGCCCCCTGTCACCAGAGAAAATACACACAGTCACTTTAAGAATTATTTTATTTAAACCCAGATTTTCACTCAGCATAAAGGAAACAGAAATAAATGAAATCCATCAGTCATCTTCCTTCATCATCACCTAAATATCATGATTGCTCTGATTTGTTGTTTATAATAAAGACCGGAGGATTCAGCGTTTTAGGTTTTAGACTCACACCTCGGGTTTAGGTCTGTGGGAGGAGGAAACACACACATGCATGAGGAGAACGCTCTAGGAAGGCCTCAGCCGAGATTAGAACCAGCAACCTTCTTGCTGTGAGGCAACGGTGCCACCAGCTGCTCCACTGTGCAGCGTGGCCTGCCTTTTCCACATCCGCTGACCAGTCGTATGGGTTAGTTTTACCAGAATGACACATTTAGTTACCCCTCCCATCATTAAACTCAGCCTGATGCAGTGATATCAAACGTTTATCTTCTTTAGAACAGTTTTCACCTCCTGAATAATTACCCAGCGTGTGAAACGAGGACTGGAACCACAGCAGGATCCTCCTGAAAACCAGTTCTGGCTCCGTGTTTCTGTCACATTCCTCTCCACTGTAAACCCACTGCTGCTAAGGTATGAAATCTTTAAGCCAAATCCCCGTTCTGGAGCCATAAAGCTACATCTGTCCCTGGTTTAGTCCATTGATGGCCTGTCTGTATCAATTCCCGCTGCATGTCTGCTGGCAGACTTATTCAGGAGCTCCTACTTGATGTTCTCTTGTTGTGTGTTTAAAAAAGCCAAATCCGTGCGGAGATGACAGAGGGTGTAATCGCTGGCTATGTGATTCAACAATAAGACTCTTAGAAGCTATTGAGAGTGGGGCCTGTCCTTGACCCTTAAGGAGCTTGTAATGTGGGCTTTTTTCTCCCTTTGTGTTTACAGGCAGGAGCAGGGAGGGGCGGCGGGGCTGGAGCGAGGACCAACCACCGAGTCGGGGCTTTCTGGCCCTCCGTGCCACTGGCAGCATCCTGGGGGAGCTCCGCGTGCACGCACACACACATTCAGACCAACACACGCGCACGGCTCTCCTGGCGTGTACTCGTTTCATTTGGAGGGAAGGGTGAAGGTTGGAGGGTGAGACAAGGGAGGGATGGAGAGTGCAGAGACCAAGCCTCGGTGGGGGGTCCATCTTAAAGGCTGCTCTGGGGGGGGGGGGGGGCAGCGGGGGGCACGGGGGCCCCAATCTGTGGTCCTGCTGGTCAGCACAGGGAGCTCCACGTTGCCCAGCTATCCATGACAACCAGAGCGGGAGATGGGAGAGGGAAAGTCAGGGAATACGGAAAAGCTCAGCTGCGGTCAGAGAGCTGCTCGGCTGGAGCAGAGAGACGGGAACAAAGCTGCCAGTGATTTTCATTTTCCCCTCTTTGTTTGCTTTATATTGTCCACAGACGTGTCCCTCTTTGCTTTACTGGGAATAAAGGAGCTTCAAAGAAGGCGCAGTCACACACAAGCATGTACATCAACCAACACACATGTGTGGCTAATTGAATTGTGTCTATACAGTGAGTCAGATGGTGTTTTCACCGCGGCTTCGCTGGCAAAGGAGAGACGGCAAAGACCAAAAAATATACTCAAAATAAAAGCTTTAATCAGAATCTAAAGCTGGAGCATGCACCATCATCAGCTTAAAACGGAGTCGTTTTTACTTTTAACATCTAAACATGATGAACTTTTATCAAAAAGGGACAAAAAGAGCAGATCTGAGCTAAAACAACATTTATTCTGCGTTGGAGGCAGGGAAGAAATTCAAATTCATGTATTTTATAATAATGAATGTTTTCATTTCTGCATGTGGGTAAAAACTGTTTAGTGTTAAATAACTAAGTATTTTTGTTAGAGTGAACACAAGTATCTGAAGACCTAAAATATCAGATGACCATAACCATGGGAAGTGTGTGTGTGTAAACATCTCCACTTTTGAACATGATATTCGTGTTTTCTTCAGATGAAACTTTAACCTGAGCTGAACATTTAGGGTATTTTCCTCTCGTGACCTTTAACCAGAGAGTTGATGGAGTTCCAGATAGTTGACCTTTGACCCCGAGGTGTAACCCTTCTGTGGGTTGGTGGGTAATTAGTAAAGGACCTTAAAATACAGATTAAAACGAGCCGAGTCCCGGTCCCCGCTGTAGTTGCGCCTGCCGGCCACAGCTCGGCGCTGTTGTCTAACTCTGCCTCTTCCTCCCCTCCTTCCTCCTCCTCCTCCTCCTCCCGTCTCCTCCGCCTGCCCAGCCTGCCTCTCTCCTGCCTCTCTGCCTCAGCCAACCCGGGCTGTGCCGAGCTGCTCCCTGCGGGATCAGAGCGCTCCCCCGCCGGGACCCTTCTCTCACATCCCCCTGCTGGGACGCGGCTACATTTCCAGCCAAGCACTGCCTGCCTTGGCTTTATTATGTGTGTCTGCGCCGCAGCCCCGCCAGCAGAGGCAGGCAGAGGAGGAGGAGGGAGACTGGTAGCCAGAGTCAGGACAAAGAAAAAGCAGGGAGACAGAGGCTAGCGGAGGGTTAGACTGGTCCAAACATCAGGCAGCGGTTCTCTCCGCGGCTGCGGCACAAATATTAACCAAAAGAAAGCAGCGCGTGGCAGTAAAAGCCCCGTGCGCGTGAGGAGAGCAGCGCAGCGCAGTGTCCATGCCACCAGACCCACACCACTAGAGTAGCCTAGGACGGAGCACAGGAAGCTGGTCAGCTCGGTTCGGTTCGGCTCCTGGAGGAGAGACAACAAACAGAACAGAGTCACTAAACTACAGGAGCCGGCGGAGGCGCGAGGAGCGCGCGGAGAAACGCGTCATTCCCAAACGACATAAACCCCTCTCATCGTCCGGGACCGACGCGCATCCCTCGGACGGTGCCGCTGTCACCTGGCTTTTACCGCCACTCTGGTGCGAGGCACGCGCGTGGGCGGCAGCTCGCGCTCAGGTCCGTCCGCGAGCGCTGGAAGAGGTCGGAGCGGCACGAGCTCTCGGAGCACGCGGAGCGCGTGCGGCGGCGGAGCGAGACAAGAAATAACAAATCGAGGCTGAGGAAGGAAGTTGTTTCCGTTCGTCCTACAGGTCGCGCGAGCCTTTCTACTTCCTGTGAGGAGACCAAAAGCGGCTCCCGGTGCGCTCGGCCGCCTCCGCCGGACTAACGGCCGCTTCTCACCGAGAGACCGGAGCTGCCGCATTGCAACAGGCGGAGAGAGGCGGCAGCGGCAGCCGGGTGGTGCTGGAGGAAGAGGAGGAGGAGGAGGAGGAGGAACGCCTGTATGGGTTTCTGAAAACACGGAGGTGAACGGAAACAAACCAGAAAGACCCAGAGCGCGACGCGGAGATGTCCCGACGGAAGCAGGCCAAGCCGCGCTCCGTTAAAGGTAAGGGACCGGTCCGGACCTCCGGTGAACCGGATTTTAACTCAGCTGCTTCCCTGTTCGCTCATTTTGTTCCGTTGAAAGATCCCAGCGGTCTGGAAGAGTGAAATCCTCCTGGTTCCCTCTGCTATTCTAGATTCAAACCTGAAACTTAAATTCTGGTTTTGGTGGGACGGGTTCGGGTTCGCTGCAGGTCCGGGTCGTCCTGACAGCGTGGATCTTCTCTCCAACTTGTTGTTCTTAATCAACTCCTCTGATGTCTCCCTGCTGTCAGGCTGGAGTGATGCACCAGATCTCCTCTGGAGGCTTCAGGGTGCATCAGGTGGAGATTCACTCATCATCTCAGAAGTTTCATTTATAAAATCACACTTTATCCAGACACCCCCCCCCTCTTATAATGAAGTATTTATTGTAGTGCATGGGTGAGTGGGCATGGGGGTGGGGGGCATGTGGTGTCCTTGGCCTCCCTGTTCTCTTTATGGGACCCAGATGGGCAACGGGACTGGCCGACCATGTGGTCACCACCCCTCCCCCCGTTTCCATCCAGACTTCCCTTTCTGAGACCATCCAGGAAGCATGAATGTGCCCGCTGTGCCGGGGGACCAGAGCCTCCTCCAGAGCCGGGTTTGTTTCAGGCCATGTGCAGGACAGAATTTGCTCTTTAGCTCCTCTGAGGATAGGTTTGAGGCTTTAATATCTTCTGCTGCATGCTGGATGTGCAGGAAAACTGTTTAAGTGATTGTTTGTACTCCTCAAAAGAAGGAGGGAGTAATTGGGAATGACAGCTTACACTTCCCACAGCCTCTTCAGGAATCTGAGCTGCGTGCAGATTTTTCCATCTCTAATAAAAACAACGTTTCAGACTGAAACAGACACAAACGTGCTTCCCTGCTGAAGCTCATTTAAGGTGAAGCTGCTTCCTCCGCCTGATGATAGAAGAACCGTCCTGGCTTTGGCCTCATCAGTATGTTGTTATGGCCCTCTGCTGCAGGGCTGTTGATACAAGCACGCCGCTGTGGACCAGTGAGTCTGTCCATCCGCTGCTGCTCCATCATTTCTCTGAGTTAGAGTGTGTGTGTGTGTGTGTGTGTGTTTGTGAGTGAGAGTGCATCACTAAGGCCGCCAGGTCTCAGCAGCCTGAATAACCAGAGCTTAGCTTTAGTCAGGCAGCCAAGCGAAGCCGAGCGAAGCAAAGCCGAGGCAGACGACCACCACTCTGTGTATGTGTGTGTGTGTGTGTGTGTGTGTGTTTAAGGCAGTTGTTGTCTGGCTTATGAGCACCATGTGTTTTGTGTACTCATCTGTGTGTACACGCGTGTTGCTATCGCCCGTCCACACCTTGCCCCTCTGACAGCTTGGCACGACCCGGCTTTGGGGGAGCGTGGAGGAGAAAGAGGGGGGAGAGAAAAGGAGGCGTTTGGGGGCCGTGCAGCAGGTGAGGGGCCATGCAGGCTGAGGTGAGCATCACCTGGGGATCATCTGTGTTTTCATGTTCTTCTGTCTTTCACCTGCTCACCCAACTCTGACTGGCTGGCTTACGGTCCAGTCAGGCATACAGAAACAACAACAAAGAGGCCCAGAGTCCCACCTCGTCCGTCCTTCCTGCTGCAGGTCCACCCCCCCCAGTTAGTCTGATTTAGGCTGTTGTCTCTTCCCACCTTTGATGCTCTTTAATCCAGGTCTTTTTGTTCATGCAGCTGCAGTTTTATGGCCTTTAAAACTCATGTCCCACCACAGCTGATTTTTAGGGTCATTAAAACTTTATTGTGCTTAAAGCTCATTTACAACCGATCACAGCTTAGAAATATGTTGGTGTGGGTTTTCGTCAACCAGGCAGAGGTAATCCTAAAAGTAAAAACGACTGGATTTTATCAAGCGAGGAGAGGAGAAGTATTAAAAACTTTTAGGGCAGATTAGGAACTTTTTATTCAAAGTTTGTTCATTTAGACAAAAGAATCTTAAAAGGACGCAAAACCCGACTTCTGTGTTGTTGTGTGGGTCTCTGCTGCCTCTAGAAATGCTCCAAACATGAAAAAAAATATTTTCTGTCAGTGTTTGGTTTTAGGAATTATGTGTTTAAAACGAGTCGTATCAAAAAGTCCCCATTTGTGACATCACAAATGGGAAAGTTAGAATAAAACCACCTCTCATGTGCAAGAGAGATCTGCTGCTGGAGGAGCAGCAGCTCTACTCCGAGCCCCTCCTGGATACCGGAGCCTTTCAGCTTACAGCAGCCTGAGTAGGGGAGGGGTGGGCGTGGCCTGTGACAGAGCCCTGAAACGGCTCATTCTGGAAGGTCCTGAAACTGTCAAGAATAAAGCTGCTGAGATCTCGTTATTGAGACCAGAGACCTGGTGTGACTTAAGAAAAAAGTCAAATGTCCTCTTTGAGCTCTCTGCATGTTCACTATGATGAGTCTGTTTCTTAAAGGGACTTTGATTTTTTCATTATATTTTCCTTAAAGGTTCGTGTATCTGAGATTCATGGGCAGTGTGGGATGAATTCCCACCTGAAGCTTCCCAGTAGATTTTAGGAGACGTGTTTGTCGATTGTGAAACCACAGAGAACCTCTTCAGATGCTTTTGGTGTGTTTTATTTTTGTTTGCAGTATCTGGAGGTGTTGTTTTCGCCTTTAGCTAAATGTCATTGTTTTACATTTGTGTTTAGTTGGGTTTTAATTAGTTTTCTGGTTTTTATTTCCTGTAAGAGCAGCAGGTTTAGTCACATCAGGTTGTTTAATGACAATAAAAGCGCCGACATTTCTACCATAATTAGTGATAAAACAGGAGACGCTCCGGTGGAAGTGGGCCTGCGTTGGTCGGGTTGATGGATTTCGTTGACCGCTGCAGCCTTGACAGCGATTAGACCCTGTTAGCAGAGAGGGGACCTGACTAATTGCTGTCTGTTAATTGAAGGCGGACTAATGGTGTGATGATGGGCCATGAAACGAGCTGGTGGGTGATAGAGGAGGAGGGGCGAGCCCGAGGAAGAAATGGAAAAGCGCAGCTTCTCTCTTATCAAAATATTATTTTAGTGGATTAATCCGTTTTTAATGTGTGTCTTTAGCGAGGCGAGGGAAGGAGAAAAAAAGCTCATTCTGTGTCTGCTCCATATCCTATCTCTCTGCCTCTCAGCCCTCAGCCCCTGGAGTCTTTCATGCATTATGTAGTGATGATTATTACTTAATTACACATTAATAAATCCGCTTCATTTGCAGGACATTAAACGGGAGTTGAGCACATGTGACAGGGAGATGGAGGAGAGCAGGAAGGCTGCATCCCAGCCGTTATCCTTCAGTCTTGTTTGCTGTGATTGGAGCTAAATAAGCTCTGTGGAGGTTGAGTTCGCTGCTGCTGGTCTGAGTTCAGATTCTCTGGAAATATGACATCATTCCACCCATCCTGGTCCGTGTTCTGGGATGTGGTTGCTGATGTCCGGATTCTCTGGAGTTCCCAAAATGTCTCAAAACAGTTGCGAACCTTCTTAGTTTTCCTGCATATGTTGCAGGTTCTCGCTGCCATCAACGTTTGGAGAATTTGCATCAAAGGTATCCTCTAAAAATGGTTCATATTGACTGTGGGTGTCTGGAACCCATCTGGAACCCGTCTAGAACCCATCTGAAACCCGTCTCGGTTTAGTTTCTGTGAGTCTGGGGCAAGTTTGGTGTCAATAAAATGAGAAATTTTTCACCCGTTTGAAACATAAAGTTTACGACAACATAAATATTTTTTCATACACTGAATTGACAGAAGTGCTGCACACACAGTCAGTGATTTCAACTAGAAATTTGCATATTTTGTCTCCAACTAGTCTCCAAGCAGTCCACACATCCCAGAGAGTTTTGAGCTTTTGTCTTGTTTCTGTGTTTTATCCATTTACGTCCCTTTAGCTTCGTCCACCTTCCTTTGTTTTATGTAAATAAATCTTCAGAGAATCAGAGGTTTAATCTGGATTTTGCTGCTTTTTTTATTCGTTCAGTTGCTCAGCTTGTAAAACATCATGCTGCAGCAAGAAGGTTTAATGTGTCTCCCAGCACAATCTCCAGAACATGGAGGAGATTTCAGGAGACTGGCGGTTATTCTCGGAGAGCCGGACAGGGCCGTAGAAGGTCCACAACCCATCAGCAGGACCCATACCTGCTCCTTTGTGCAAGGCGGAACAGGCTGAGCACTGCTCGTGCCCTACAGAATGACCTCCAGAGGGCCACTGGTGTGAATGTCTCTACCCAAACAATCAGGAACAGACTTCATGAAGATGGCCTGAGGGCCCGACGTCCTGTAGTGGGCCCTGTGCTCACTGCCCAGCACCGTAGAGCTCCACTGGCATTTGCTCAAGAACACCAGAATTGGCATGTCCGCCACTGGCGCCCTGTACTTTTTACAGACGAGAGCAGGTTCACCCTGAGCACCTGTGATAGACGTGAAAGAGTCTGGAGAAGACCAGGAGAACGTTATGCTGCCTGCAACGTCGTACCTGGAGGATGAAGGAATTGAAACAATTGAATGGCCTTCACGATCCCCTGACTTAAACCCAATAGAACATCTGTGGGACATTATGTTTGGGTCCATTAGGCGGCGCCAGGTTGCTCCTCAGACTGTACAAGAGCTCAGGGATGCCCTCACACAGATCTGGGAGGAAATGCCACAAGACACCATCCGTTGTCTCATTAGGAGCATGCCCCGACGTTGTCAAGCATGCACACAAGCTCGTGGGGGCCACACAAGATACTGAAAAGCATTTTGAGTTGCAGAAATGAAGTTTTTGAAATAATGGACTAGCCTGCCACATCTTCATTTCACTCTGATTTTAGGGTGTCTACATAATTGAGCCCTCTGTAGGCTGAACACTTTTATTTCCATTAAAAGACTTGGCATCCTTTTGTTCCTAAGACATTGCCCTGTCGTTATTTGTATAGATATCCAACTTCATATTGAGATCTGATGTATCTAATGTGTTTCTTTAAAGGGTTCCTTTAATTTTGTGAGCAGTGTTTTAATGTATGACTTTTTCCCTGTAAGTTTCTACTTCAGAGAGAAAGCAGCTGTGCTTCTGTAAATGTGTGTGGGCGAATGGCTGTTTGTGTTGTAAAGTGCCTTGGGGGGTTGTGAACCCTAGTAGGCACTATATCAAATACCGGATATTTTACCATTTCTTTTCTATTTGACTTTATTGTCTGAGTCGTTTTCCTTTCAAACTTATAACGTAACAATCTCAGGACGTACCCAGAAAAGTTAAATGTTTATTCTAAAAATTTTAACTTTTATTGTATTATATTCTGATTAACATCAGAGAAAATGGTGATTTTAATCAAACAAATTTCTTTTATTTGATCATGAAAATTTTGAGGATTTTCTTCTCATGTTACTGCAAATGTAACTTTCCATCCCTCCAGAAAATATCTTTTTCCCCATGTAAATATAAAACTTCCTTTTCAGAATTTCTGATATTTTCCCCTCTATATTTATTTTTTGCAGCTGCTCTGAGGGAAGCAGTCAAACCCGTCACCAAATTAAACACAAGCTGCTTTTTGAAAATCACCAGCAACTAAGCTGCAAGCCAACAGGAAGCGAATCTGTAGCTCATCTCATCACCAACAAACACGAGAAAATTTCAGATTTGCACCAATAAAAAAGAAATGCATCTAATGCGTTAGATGACTTTATACAAAGTTTCAGACATTTATTTTGAAATGAGTCTGACATAAAACAGTAAATTTGATTAAAAACCCTCTAACAGGACATCCTGAAACTGCAGGATAGTATGAAGTTAAAATCAGTGAAATGAACAAATCTGGTTGAACGTGAAGTTAGAAACTAAGTTAAGTTCTGGTTCCCTAACCTGGTGCCGGGTTTGTGTGTTTCTCCTCCTTCCCATCATGCATTGCCATCAGAAGGATTTTTATTGTTGCTCTTTGGCGGAGAAACCTTAACAGGGCGACTCAGTCTTGTAAACCCAGACATGTGGCTTTGATTACAACGTTGTGTTGTTGGTGCAGCCGTGGGGCGCGTTGGCGGTCCGTGCACGCTCAGCCACGTTGTGTCGCTCCTGTATAAAAGCCCGTCGTGGCTTTGCATTAAGGCTTGCTGAACCATTAAATGGCTCTGAAAGCTTTGTTGGAAATTCCATTGACTCTTCAGCGGGGGGTGGATTTGAGTTTTTGGTATTTTTTTATTAACAGGACAAAACAAGCTAATGTAATTGGTGATTGGTGGAGCCCAGCGGTACCATGAATCCAGTGTAATGGACTCGTGTGGATCTGCGCTCAATTAGAACCAAATTACTTGACAATGAAAAGCTTAGAGAGTAACACACACCTAAGTAGATTAGGAAAGAAAACAAGGTGTGAATAAAAGAGAATCAATGGCTGAATTCTCGTTAGCCGCTCCAGATTAGGTCATGCTGGTGGGCACGAGGATCAGGAACCCAAACAGGGAACGGTACCTGGAAAACACCTAAAGGAACCTAAATAACTAAACTTCAGGATCTATTTCCTGTTCCAACGATCTCTAATCTCCGAGTTTAGGACCTGATTGTTCTGGTTTTAATCTAGAATACAAATATTAAATATATCAGATATGACAGAATAAATCTGTTTTCTTCATGCTGGCCGTTAAGTTTAGAGGGAAACGTTTCTCCGTAAACAGAAAACAGCTGAGAGGATAAGAGTTTAAGATGAAATGTGCTGCTGTTGGAGACAAAAACTCGAGAGAATGTGCAGATTTCCAGTTGGAGTCTCACTGAAGTGTTGGTCAGTTAGGATAAAACTCAGATAAAATGAAAATGTTAGTTCCTGTTTTATGACTCAAGTCAAAATGTTGTCATAAAAGTCAAAAAACTATTTCCACAAGAGTCAAAATATCAAGAATCAAAGAACTGAGATGAAAAAGGAACAAAATCCAGACCAATAATAATCAGATATGGTGCTGCTAACAAGAAATGAATCCAGCCTGTAGGTTTTACCAGAGGAAACTAATCAACTTTTATGATCTTCAGATGTTTTCTCAACAGTCTGAGGAACGTTTGAGACTCTTATTTTGTAGAATTGAAGGAAGTTCTATGAAGAAAGACTCAGAATGGTTCAAGAAAATTTCTCATGGTTCATAGTTTAAAGGGCTGCTTGAATGTCATTTATTTAAATTTGGAAACTGATCTTTGAGCCTCTATAAAGCAGATAAAATTTTGTTGGAGCCCTGAGAAATGGCCAAATAAAACACGCATAATAAGGCTCATTATAAATGACCTGTTTTCCACGCCCACTCCACCAGTGTGTGTGTGTGTGTGTGTGTGTGTGTGTGTGTTGGGGGATTTCAAGAGAGACACGTGAAAGCAGAAACTAAAACTACAGTCAGGGTTTCTCTGTAAGTCCCAACTCAAGCCCTATATAAAATTGATAGGTGGCTTTAAAAACAATTACTATTTGCACCACATATAAATTATTTGAATTTATTTGATACTTTTGCACCCTGGCACGTGTTCTGTGTTAAATTTTGTGATCTTGTAACTGTTCGTTTGTTCAATAAAGTTCTGAAAAGAAAAAAAAAGTCCCAAATTAAGCGATGAGTCAAGAATGAGTGTGTGGCAAAGACAGGCTGCTTGTAGAAGGGTCGTAGACGAACAAGGAAGAAAAATACCAGACCGGACCACAAGCTGTGGAACTATCTGGCATTCATTTCTAGTCGGGATTTTACCAGTTTATACTGGAACCTGAGTGGTGAGTGCTTGTTTTTCTCTCGTTCAACAAGGCTGTTGCTAGCTGAAGCTAACAGCTAATGCTGAAGCTAACAGCTAAGGCTGAAGCTAACAGCTAGCTGGTGCTAACAGAGGCCCGGCTTACCGTGGCTCTGCGGTAGCGTTGCTGCGACCAGCGTTTAAATACTGCTGAGCCTGAAGTGGGTTGGAACTTGTAGCTGTTGCAGGAGTGGTTTCAACTTTTTCAACTTTCTAATTTACATCAAAAGTAGGTCACACACGGCTTTGACTTTTTAGCATTCTACTTTTGACCAGCTGTCTTTATTCAACAACAACAAGGAACATGTTGGTTTGTAGCACCCTAACCCTTTAAACACACTCAGAACCCTCAGTTACAATGATAACAATAAAAAACAAACTTTATTTTTATTAGATTATTAAAGGAGACATATCATGGAAAATCCACCGTTTGTAGCGTGTAACCATGTGATATTGTTATTTGCTCATGAAAAATACCCCAAACCTGTTTTTGGCTGCATTCATGATGTCCTAGCCTAAAATCTAGACCGTCATTTGCCGAAGCAAAATAATTTTGCTTTGCATGACGGTTTAGCAACGCTCCATTGGAACCTCAGCAGCCCCGGCCAGTATTGTGGCTGCGCTGGCCAATCACAGCGTGTTTATTAAAAAAAACAATGTAAATTTGTCTTCTTCCCTTCTTCTATGATGTAATGGCGGAATGCTCTGTTGACTGACATCCGTAGTGGTCCAATCACAGCACTTTGTTGGTTTGGTGGGCCAATCACATCACTCTGTTGGTGGGCGGGAGATTACAGTCAAAACAAAGATGGCGACGGCTCGTTTGAAACGACTTTGGAAACTTTGGACTATTTTGACTTGGGTTTTTCTTTGAGTCAAGAGCAGATCGAGGTACTTAAGTTTATTTAGAAAAATTATGTATTTGCATTTTCTTTGATGGAGTATGGTGGACCGCCCCGTTGACTGACATCTGTAGCGGTGAGTACGTCACGTTGTTCGTTGTCCAATAGCATGTGGAGACAATTTGAAAGACAACCGTAGATCCCGCCCCATGACGGAGAGGACTTTTGGAACAAATATTCTGTGTTTTTTTGGTGTCTCCCCTCTCCCCCATTCTGTACATTAAACATTAGTGGAGGGGGCAATTAGCAGCTCCTCTATGCACACCTGGCTGATGCATAATATATTTACTGAGCTTCTCTCCTCCTCTCTCCCACTGACACTGATGCTGATGAAAGGGTGACTTTTGGGGAAAGGGAAGTGTGTGTGTGAGTGTGAGAGAGAGCGTGTGTGTTTAACCACGTTTTGTACCTCATGTTTTAACCTTTCTAACCTTCGCAGATTGAGGTCAAAAGTCACTGTTTGGTTCTGAAATCCTCTCCTCTGCATTTCATTTTGTTCTGTAAGTTTTATTGTGAACGTTTTTATGTCTACCATCACAGTTTTCATGTTAATCAGAATATTAAAAATGTATTAAATATATTTCTTATAAACCTTATCAGCTGGATGTAATCAGTATCGGCCCCCAGAACCAGAATCGGTGCATCTCTAGTTGTCTTGTCCTGCAGGCTGATGATGTGTGGTTTTGTAGAAATATTTAAATATTTTTTCTTGTGAAGTTTAAAAAAACAAACAAACAAAAAAACACATTTTATTGACTTTTTGTCCCGAGTTGCAAAAAATCTGCATAAAAAATCTTCTGGAGATCAGGATCGGCCAATATTCTCATGTTTAGTTGGTAATCGGCTCAAAACTCTAGTCTGTGAATAAAATCTGACATTTTCCCCGGTCTGTGAACTCACCATCACCACCTGCCAATTCACCTGTACTCATGTGAAAGTTAATGAATTATTATTATCAGCTTAATCCGAGATTCTGTTAATTCTAATCTTGGTATCAGCAGGTCAGAAACCAGAATCTGTGCTTTTCTGATTTTTGTTTTATTTCTTTAACCACTGCATTAAGCACACACACGCGCACACACGCACGCACGCGCACGCACGTACGCGCACGCACGCACGCACACAGAGCGAGGCCCCAGACTAATGCACATTGTGCTCAGACTCTGGACTCTTCAGCAGAACAAGCTGCTTATGTCGTGTTTCCTTTCTATTGAGCACTCTGCAGGTCTTTGTAACGCGCTTCACTATAGACCCACCAATGCTTCTTTTTAGCTCTGGAGTCTTCAGTTGGTTTTTCTAATTCCTCTCCATTCACCTCCCAGTCAAAAGGCAGCGACGTCCTGCTGGGAGACTCACAATGGAGCGAGTCGGAGCGAGTCGGAGCAGGAGAAAGTAAAAGAGTAAAACACGGAGGAAGAGCGTGGCTTCTCACCAAATCAGAAAGGGTTGCAGGGAAAATTGAGCTCCAGCCTGCTTTTATAAACAAAGTTTCCTCAGGAAGACATGTTGAAACGGTGAATCTGCTAAAATAAAAGCTGTGAAGAATCAGCAGCTCCACTTGTTTTTTTAATTCAGGAGAACGTTTGTTTGACCAGATGATTATAAAATTAGATTAAATATCAAAATGAATGCGTTATTAGCCGAGTCTCAGTCCAGTGACACGGTGGATTAAGTGATCAGATTATCAGATGAGATTAATATGAATAATAAATAAAAACATCGTTAGATTTAAATGTTTTTGGTTAATTAAAGGATTAAGAAAGTTGTTTGTTTTTTACTTTAAACACGATGATTGAATTAGTTTCTTTTTGATCGAATGTTCAGTTTTTATCTGATTTATTCCTCATTCATTTGCTGGTTCAGAGTTTTATAAATAAGATGAGATTTTACCAGTTAAAGCAGGGGTTCCCAAACATTTTTCTTTGGGGACCCCCTTGCCCCAACCCCAACTCCTACACGCATAAACACGTTAAATTTGATCATTTGCAAACTTTATACAGACATACAGAGTTAGAACCTTTATATGGAGTTCTGATTATACTGTAGGGTGTTATTGGGATTTTATAAGTGTAATTTTTACAAATAAAATCTTGCTAACCTCACAACCTCAGCAAAGACAAAATTATGGGGACCCCCTGTAATCTTGTGGAGACCCCATTTGGGGTCCCCATCCCTGATTTGAGAACCCCTGAGTTTATGGACCAGTTTAACCAGCTAACTGACGGAAGCCAGGAATCAGCTGGGAGGAGTCAGATCGATGCTGATGGATTCTAAAATCACCTCCTGTTATGTAGGTGATGATGTCATCACTGCTGATTCTAGATGGTCTGTTTCTAGGATTTTGTTGGCTGAAGAATAAAAAGTATATCTGACTGATATTCTCAGATTTGTGGTTACGGATGCGTCTCCGTCAGAGAGCCGTGTGTATGTTTTTCCGGTTTCTCCCAGAAGGAGTGAATTAATCCGTCCTCCAGCGGTGCAGCGGGACACAAAGCTGTTTATTTCCTCCTTCCTCCTCTCTTCGCCCCTTAAAGCCTAATCAAGTTTGTATCAAGCTAAATAATGCCTTAGCGTGAAATTGGTGTCTTCAGTCAAAAAGCACTCCCGAGCCTGTACTACAAGAGAAAGCAATTACCCCCCCCACACACACACACTCACTCACTCACACACACACGCGTGAGTGGGAGAATCTGCATGAACTGAAGCTGCTGAGCTACACGGTCTGTCTTCTGAACACACCATTTGTGTTCTGATGGTGAACTCTGAGCCCAGTCGGTGCTGTACAGTATAGTGTGTGTGTGTGTGTGTGTGTGTGTGTGTGGACTTCTAGTTCAGTTATTTCTGGAGGTCTCCCCAGAGTCCGGGTACTCCAGAGGAACACCTTCCCTCTCCTCCTCCTCCTCCTGTTACTGCCCTCCTTCACCTCTCGTCCTCACACTCTTCATCACCTTCGCCTTTATTTTTACTTCAAACACGTCGATAAACAGAAGACAAACAGGATTTTACAGAAAAATGAAGCGATGTGGGTAATCTGCAGAAGCAGCCTGGTTTTATTCAGCGTCGGATCATTTAAAGCTGCTGAGACCAGGTGAGTCAGAACCCTCGTGAAGGTTCGGAGACGTTTTGGGAACTTCTTCATGAGATTAAAGCAGAAAGATCATCTAGTGTCTTAGAAATATCAGAACTTCACTCGGGTTTCTGAGAGAGCTGCTGTCCATCAGTCACCAGGCAGGAGGCAAGGCACACCCTGGACACGTCTCCAGTCCATCACAGATACTCACACCTGTGAGAACAGAGTCTCCATACCTTCCATTGTTTTTGGTCTGTGGGAGAAACCCAGAGAAAGACCCACACATGCATGGGGAGAACATGCCATCTTCACTCAGAAAGGTGGGGATTTGAACCTGCAACCTGCTTGCTGAGGAACAACGGTGCTACCAGCTGCTCCACCATGCAGCCCCTCATCAGAATTTACTACAAAAATAAAATAAAACAACTGAACCCAACTTAACCTGCAATCGTTGAGATAAACACCCAGGTTCAGCTCTTCATCGGGACGTAAAGAATCAGTTTCCAAATATTTCAGATTTCCGTCTCCTCCACTCCTCTCTGCATCGATCTCTCTCTCTCTCTCTCTCTCTCTCTCTCTCTCTCTCTCTCTCTCTCTCTCTCTCTCTCTCTCTCTCTCTCTCTCCCTCTCCCTCTCCCTCCCTCCCTCTCTCTCCCTTTCCCTCTCCCTCCCTCTCCCTCTCTCCATCTCCCTCTCTCTCTCTCTCTCTCTCTGTCTGACAGACAGAAAAACAAATGTCAGATCAGAGAAGCTCTTTAATCTCACGCTGTGTTGTTTGGCCCTGAGCATCAACTCTGCACTCGTCTGATTGGGCGTGTGTGTGTGTGTGTGTGTGTGTGTGTGTGTGTGTGTGTGTGCTCCCTGGATGTGTTGTTAACACACGGATCCTCTTGTGCTTCTCGTTGCTGTGTAGATGAGGTGAAAACCCATTTATTCTGTTAACATAAACAATCCCAGCTGATCTAATCACCGTTCTGGTTATTAAACAGTTACTGGTTTAACTGGTTATGGTGATAAAATAATGCCCTGAAAGGCGGCTGCTGATGTTTTTGCCTCTGTGTTTTTATTGGCTGAAACAATCACTGGACTCAGCCCAGTGAAACATGGCCGCCACAGCTGGCCACCATTAGCCAACAGAAACGTGACTAACTCAGGTTACAGATGAGGATTGTTGTGTTAGGTGAGTTTGCTCTACTATAAAATCCTAAATCAGGTGTAAAAACACTCAAATCAGTCTGTAATAAATCATACTGATCTCAGCCGTAGAAGCTTCCTGAACAGCCTCTGTTCAGAGAAACAGGGTTTACATCCTCCATGACTGATGGGCTAACCGCTAGTCTGAATGCAGCAAAGATCAAATAGTTTCTGTTGTCTCACTGGGCCTTTCCACTGGACGCATGAGCATCGTGTAATGTCTGTGAAACGTAGTACACAACAATTAGCTGCTGTTATAGTGGATTGGTGTATTTCCTCCGGCCGTGTAGCACTGCGTTTTGGACTCGTCCCAGGAGCGTAGGAACGTGTCGTTTATGCCTCAGGTCTATTTTTATATGCTTCCAGAACATGTTAACTCCACAGTTCTGATCAGGCCAGACAGGAAGTCAAACACAAAAGCAGTGTAAAACATCCCAAAACCTTCAAAATAAAAGCCACGTGCAGATTTCCAGTCGCTTAACCAGTAAAAACAGAACATGGTTTGCTATGAAACCTTCATAGTCGAGGAACAGAAAATAAAGCACAGACCTTTTTGGACACATGCTGCCATCTTTCTCCTCACTTGTTATCAGGTGAGCTGATGAAATCACGCGTGGTCTTGCAGTCCTCCCGTGATATTGTGACCTCTCGGGAACTCTCCTGGTGGGGGGGTTTGTGGGTAAACGCGTCTTTTACGTTACACGCCGCTTAAGCGTCCAGTGGAAAGGCTGGAATTGACATGACATGGTTAAATTCCTGGACATCTGTGGTTTATTACATCACGAGCAGCAGTTTTATGTAAATCTCCATCCAGGAGTTAAATATCTGGCTGAGTAAAATGTTAGTTTTATTTAATTAATACAGTAAATAATAACGCCAGGATCGGCGCATCCCAAAAGTAGGAATGACGCAAATCTTATGAGGGAAATTCCCTAAAAACGACAAATGGAGACGACTGCTAATCTTCTAGTTCTGTACGCAGAGTTTGAGAGCGAAAACTAAAAAACTTTGCTGCTGGAAACAGAATCAGATAGCGGAAACATTCTGGATGAGAGGAGAGGAAGAGGAGAGGATGATAAGAGAGGAAGAGTAGCAGAGAGAGGGAGATAGAGAGGGCGATGAAGCTTGTCCGCCAGGCTTTGTGTGCTTGTTGTTTCTGCCATCCATCCAAGCCCGCTGCTAACACTGTCCCTCAACACACACACACACACACACACACACACACACACACACACACACACACGGGCGCTGCATGCACGAACACTCTGAGGGTCCCAGAGCTCGGACTGGCCTGGTGTTTCTGGCCCGTGACTCCGTGTTTGGGATGTTTGTGTTTTAAGGCTGTTCTGTGCAGGAAGAGCCAGCGGTTTCACTGCTGATAAAAGTATTTGGTTAATCAGCTTCTGTCCCCGTCCCTCGACTTGATGTGTTTGTGTGTGTTTGACACAGCCATTGAAGTCCGTGATGCTGTTGTGTGTGTGTGTGTGTGTGTGTCCCTGAGGGCCAGCTGCGGATGTAGATTGGCATCAGCTCCAGGCCAGTAGCGTCACAAAGTCGTTCCTGAGGGACAGGAAGGCCAGCCAATCAGAGGGTCCTCCTGGAGCTATGGGGGGGAAGCTGGTTCTGAAGGGGGAGGAAAAGGAAAAGGATGAGGAATGAAGGGAAATGGGGGGAGAAAGACAGATAAAGTGGGAGAGAGTGTCGGATGACAATTACCCTCTTGACTTCTGTCCAGCACCAGTTGTCAATCAGCCAGCTCCTCTGGGACAAGGACCCGTTTGTCATTGGCTATGCTGACCCATGTCCCGCCTCTTTGGGCTGCCTGGCCAATGCACGATTGGCCGTGGTGACCCGCTCATCAAACGGATCTGGGAATAACCAGAGCCTTGGGCTGCTTGGGGAATAAATGGCCCTGATACCGTGCGTTCAGTCTGTTTGGGAAGGAAGACAAAGGATTTTCTTAGAGAGGCTGCGACTGTCTTTATGCGACAGCAGAAAGGTGAATCCGAGAGCCGTGATGTGGCGGATGAGGGAGGATGAAGGGAAGTGATGGAGCAGCCATTTAAACAGGAACAGCTGGAATATGAAAGGAGGAGATGATAAAGGAAAGATGGAATGTGAGAGGAAACATCCTGGAAATAGGTTATAAATATGGTGTGGGGGTGGGGTGGGGTGGGGGGGGTGTTCTGCTTTGCAGGAGTGTGAGAAGATAATTAATGACAACAACTGTGTAAATATTTGTACACGACAACATCATCGTAGCAGCTCTCTCCTGTCTGATCTCCTACGATCCGGGATAAAACCGGATCATGGAAACACAAAACTCTACAAATGAGATGGTTTGGATCAGCTGTGAGGATCCTGGTAGATCTTGGATCAGTTGTGAGGATCCTGGTAGATCTTGGATCAGTTGTGAGGATCCTGGTAGATCTTGGATCAGTTGTGAGGATCCTGGTAGATCTTGGATCAGCTGTGAGGATCCTGGTTGAAATTGGATCAGCTGTGAGAATCCTGGTAGATCTTGGATCAGCTGTGAGGATCCTGGTAGATCTTGGATCAGCTGTGAGGATCCTGGTTGAACTTGGATCAGCTGTGAGGATCCTGGTAGATCTTGGATCAGCTGTGAGGATCCTGGTTGAAATTGGATCAGCTGTGAGGATCCTGGTAGATGATTGGATCAGCTGTGATGATCCTGGCAGATGATGGATCAGCTGTGAGGATCCTGGTTGATCCTGGATCAGCTGTGAGGATCCTGGTAGATCTTGGATCAGCTGTGAGGATCCTGGTAGATGATTGGATCAGCTGTGATGATCCTGGTAGATGATGGATCAGCTGTGAGGATCCTGGTTGATCTTGGATCAGCTGTGAGGATCCTGTTGATTTTGGATCAGCTGTGATGAGGAGATAACCTGTTAGCTGGATAAAGACGCTGCGTCATATCTGCATTTTAAACTTTTACCAGACCAGTTGAGTTTCACCGACACTAGGAGAGGATTCCTGTTAGACTGACCCGGAGACCCTGGTACTGGTAAAGTCTAATTTGCACATCAGATTCCGTTTGTGTTTGCATGTAAATGTGTGTTTTGTCGCCGTGGACACGGTGGTATAATTGTATGCTTAATGAACCGCAGCATCTCATTACAACAGAGGCGAGAGCGTTGTGTCGTTTCATCCTGCAGCTGTTGTAATGTAGAGGTTACCGCTGGAGTGTGTGTGCCTCTGCTGGAGCGTGGGCTTGCATCTGATTATTTACTGTGAGTGTGTCGCTTGTAAGTGATGCTGCTTTGTGTGTGTGTGTGTGTGTGTGTGTGTGTGTGTGTGTATGAAAAGCTTTTCTAACCATCCTCTGAAGTGTTTTTACGTATAAGTTTAATATTTTGGGTGTAACGTTGTGTTTACATCAGCAGCATCTTCTCTTCCTGGTATCTGCTCTTCGAGCTCTGTTCCACTCTAAAGTCTTGATCTTCTCCTCCTTTGTCAAACAAACATTCCTGTAATGTTCGAGTCTTCGTTGTCGTTCTGGTTGAATTTCCTAACTCACACAGTGTCTGAGGAGTCTGGACAAGTGGGGGACAGGCTGTAAAAACACTCATCAGTAGAACGTGAGTGGGATGTGGCTATGGAAACGGAACATCTGACTTATAAATCGTCTCGGCTGAAACGAAAACGCCGGCGGTTCCTGTGGACGTGACGTCAAACAGCTTCTCTGGCTATTGTCTTTAAGGTTCCTGCTGCGTCTCCCTGGAAAGTACCTGCTGTTGTTAAACTGGACTCAGGAGAAGACCACTTCTGATCTTCACTCAACTCATCTAAACATTTAGGTTTGGGAGGAAGAAGGCGTGTCGGGGCCTGATGAAGCCTCTTCATCATGATGATGGCTCTGTGTTGTTGCTCCATGGACCTGCAGCAGCTCCAACATGTCTCACACACACACACGCACACACACCATGTGTGTGTGTGATCCATCTGAGAGCAGGTTGTTGGTCCTTTACCTGTCTCAGGTGCATTTCGTCTTCCTCACCTTTGGGTCGATGTTTTAATGTTAACGCGTGGCGACAGAAATGCACAGGTGTAGATGAATACTGGTTTTATTGGTTTATCGTGTCACTTAGCTTGTTTTTAGCTAATTACACATTTGAAATGCCAACAACAAAATATTAAAAAGGACATTAACGATGATAAAGATTTATAAAACACAGAATGAACAAAGTTTGCAGGTTATTAATTGATTCTGAATGTGGTTCCAGAGAGCTGAAGACAAATGGTGAAAATGTTTTGCTGTTTTCTTTTTCTTTTTTCTCTCAAGTTAAACCAGAGCAAACATTAAGAGATGCACCGATTTCAGTTTGATAGCCGATACCAGTTTTCCTTCAGAACCAACTCACATCAGCTGCAGCGAGTGAACAACACAGTTAAAGTCAGACTGTGTGATTGAAGCTCTTGGCTCGGGTCTGACGGTGCTGGTCGGGGTTTGGGTTAAAGCGGTGGAGGACGGCGCTGGTCGGGGTGGTGGTGTTTTGGGTTAAAGCGGTGGAGGACGTGGAGTGAAGAGCACCAGGAGGCGTTAGGAGTCAGAAGGGTGAAGGTTAACCGTGGATCAGAAACAGAAGTGCGTAAGGGAGAGATGGGATTCCAAGTGTTGGGGAGGGAAAGAAAAGGAAATCCCATTGTGTGCTGACTCGGGCCATTTCCTGTTTGTGTGCCAGCTGTGCTTTCCTCCTTCCTGTTGTACCCAGGAAGTCGGTATCACATTCCTGCACCGATCAGCTCAGCGTGTGAACGTGTTGAAGGGATTTCTGGATGTTTGTTTTTTAAATAGTTTTAGGTGTTATCAGCACTAGAAACAAAGAACTGGATAAATATCTGACCCTGTCGTTCTGATTAGTCGACACTGACTGAACCTTGAACTAAAGTCGTCACAGAATCTTAAATATTTACACAATAAAATAAATTCTGATAGTTCAGGATTTTTCAGAAAAACAAATCTGTGATTTAAAATGAAGGATCTGATCATCATGCTGGTTTTGGTCCTGGTCCAACGGTGGTGCGGTCAGTGATGTCATCTCATCACAACCTGATTTTAGCTCTGATGTCGTTTTTATGGTTTCGTTCTGCATCCATTCTCAGGCTGCAGCAGTTGTTAAGCTAACCAGAACACACACGTGTTGTTTACTACTGTAGGTTTTAACCTCTTGCATGTAAACAATGATGCTCAGATATCGATACGCTTGTAATCGTGGTAGAACGTTTACAAGTGCTTGAACCTTTTGTAGGGAGGGAGACCACGTTCAATTGGAAATGGGGATGCACGATATAGCAGCATCAGTATTGGTATCGACCGATGTTAGTCATTTTATAACATATCGGTATCGGTCCGATAAGTGAAACTGGGCAGATGTTAACAATGTGTGTGTGTGTGTGTGTGTGTGTGGGGGGGTCGGTTATCGGCCATGACAGCGATATTAATATCAGAAATCGGTATCGGCCCAAAGTTTCATATCGGTGCACCCCTACTTGGAAACGCTTTAAATCTTGATTTGCAGCTTAAATCAGATTTTTTTCTTTTTCAAATAAATTTTTGTCTAAAATGTTAAATAAATAAATAAACAAATAAATAAATAATAAATTTTAAAAAGTACATAATCAGAAAAGTTCAAATTAGTCGTATTATTTAGCATCAGAGCTAACACTAAAGCTAACATCAGGCATTTTCCTGAATTATATAAGAATCCTGGCATTATGACATCACTGCGTCGTGATTGGATAATTCTTCCTGAGTCAAGTCAACATTCTGGCTCTAGGACAGAAACCAGCATAAATAAATAAAAAAATAATAAATCATATTTCTGATCCATAAACTTTGGTAAGACTTGAGCTTGGGGAGAATCTTTGATTTTTCTCAACACTTCTTTCCTCTTTGTGTCTCTCTTGTTTTCCCCTCAGCGGTGGAGGAAGGTGAATCTTTGGAGAGTGGAGGAACCTGGGAAAAATCCGCCGTCCAAACAGGTTGGTGCAGCGACGGCGTTCCAGGGAGTCTCTTCAGCCTTCTCACGCTTTGATTACTTGGTTTAGTATCAGCTCCGTGTGGTTCAGGGGGAGAAAGTGGAACGATGCGGTGAATTAGAGAGGATGAATTGGTTAAAGTATTAGGAAAAAGAAAAGGGGGATTTGGGAACAGCGAGAATGACGGTAGAAAGAAAGGACTTGGCCTCTGGAGTCTGAACGGAAAGAGATGCTAGGGAGAAAAGAGGGATTTGTGTGCTTCTTTGTGACTCTGTGGTTTGGAGATATCTTGGGATGAAGTGGGTGAGATAGTCAAGCGTCTCTTTTTTATTCAGTTCTTTTCTTGGCTTTTTGTTTTTCCTTGTGGTTTATTAAAACCAGCCTCCCCCTATTCCCGCTTTTCCTCTCCCTCCTCCGTGTCTTGTGTCGTTTCCATCCTGAGATGGAAAATTAAACGTATCCTCACTCGCCCTTTGGCCTCAGAGGAAAAGGAAAAGCTAAATCACCTGATCGCTGAGATTCATGGTTGAAATGAAAAATTGTTTTTGTTTTTAGAGACAGAAAATTCCCAGATATTTGAAATTTTTTCTAGATGCATTTAGTTTGTTTTATTTATGTGGAACAACGACCTGGTTTATGTTTGTTTCTGGTTGTTTTAAACAGTTTGACCCACAGAAATCAACACTAGAAACCCTAAAAAACAGAATAAAATGGTTTTTTACCTTAATTAAAAAATTAAAAAACAAAACAAATTCAGATCAGAAAAAGTAAAAAAAAAAATGTAATTAAAGTTAAGTAAAAAATCTGAAAAAAAAAAAAAGGTGCCAGAAGTGGTGTCGGAACAGAAAGGAGGCTCTTAAAGGGGGGCGTTCCATTTCGTAGACATACTAACACAAATGATTTTATCCAGAATCTAAAGGAAGCCAGAATTCTTCATCATTAGTTGTTACAAATTTAAATTTTTTAATTTAATGTGAATATTTGGTGAAATCCTCGTTAAGCTCGTTAACCGTTTCCAGATGACGGAGAGGTGAAAATCAGCTCCTGGATAAACCCACCTCCTTGTTTCTGTCTTCTACAAATATCCGCTGAAGCAGCTGAGCACCGCTGAAGGAATGGTGTGTGTTTTTTCTGTAACTGTAGTTTTTCTGCTCTGGTTTTCAGCCAATCAGAGAGCAGTTAAACACTTCCTCTGACTGCATCCCTGCAGGGAAATAAGATCCTGCTGAATGTGGTAAATATGCAGTTATCTCTTTGCCCTGTCTTTCGTTAAGCTCTGCTGGGATGTGAGGAGAGGGAAGTATCACTCCTGGGGAGTGTATGACGTGCTGATCCCCCCCACCCCACCCCCTCTAACTCTCCTCCAGGGGCGAGCGAGCAGCCCTGAGTCTGAGTTTGTCTGTGAGCGTTTTCAGGGGGGTGCTGACTTCGGTCCTGAGTGGCTCACTAGAACTGCTGTGTGTGTCGGTTCCTGCAGGAAGCTGGACTCCCATGACACACACACACACACACACACACACACACACACACACACACACACACACACACACACACACACACACACACACACACACACACACACACACACACCTCACTGTCCCATATTCCCCTACTCAACTCAACCACTTTTTTAATTTCACGTTTATCTCCCAGCATCCTCTGCTGTAAACGCTGCGTTTGTCACTCAGTCTTCAGGTTTTTCTTTATTTTCTGAATTTGTGTGTGTGTGTGTGTGTGTGTGTGTGTGTGTGTTCGTTCACCAGGACCAACTTTTAGAGTCTACCTGATTGAACATGGCCGCCTCCGTAAGCAGCGTTAGCGAACAGAAACGCGTCGCGGCCGTGACAGAAACGACGCTGCTCTTTGATATTTTTCCTTTTGAGTTTTTATTTATCCTATTTCTCTGTGTGGAGTTGAGCGGCGGCCGGATGAAGCGGTTCAGAGGGCTGTAATCGGCTCCTCTCTTGGTTTAAAACTTTGTGCGCGTTCCTCAGGAATGAAGGGATGCTAGCGCCGTCTCACGTGTTCGGTTTTGTGTGTGAGGCAAGCGTGGACGGAGAACAGCAGGAACAGCTTTATCCCTCAAGTTAAAACCAAAAACACACACTTGACTTTTCCAGATTGGTTAGGATGTGATAAAGGAAAATGGATAGACTTCCACCCCTCCCTGGTCCCCTTTACCTTCTCTGGTAAATCTGTGTTGAGTTTGGAAAGGCCCAGAGGAGAGAAGCTGGAGGGAGGTGGGATGGAGTCTGGAGGGAATATGCATACCTCCTACTACTCCTCTTCTCCTTCCTTCTCTTCCTGGTCTTTGTGTCCCAGATTCCAGGCCACGAAGGCCAAAGGAACCCCAACAACTTCCCGCTACTCCTCAAATGAACAACTTGTCCTCCTCTCACCAGTTTAGAAGGAACATGTGGAATAATCTTAATCAGGTCGTGTGTGGACGCTAACCATGTCCACGTGTTCCTTCAGACACTCAGTGAGTCATGGTGGAAACGGTTTGTCCAGGCTCCAGGCTGAGACCGACGGGATCATTGTGTGTGTGTGTGTGTGTGTGTGTGGTGTCACAGACATCCAGCATGTAGTCTGCACCTCTCACAGAACACATCAGCACCAGGGGAGCCTGCTCCAGCGTTTAGTTTACACCACTGAGGAGCATTTCTATAAATATCAGATTTAGTTTTGGAGGTTGTTTCTGTTCAAGGTTGCTTTGATCTTGACCTGTTTGGTTTTTTTTATTGGTACAAATTCAGCAATAAAATAATCAAACATGAATAAAATAAAACCAGAAACTAAACAACCTGATAAAACCCAAAACGTGTCAGATAAACATATCGGGTTAACATTTTTAACATATTTGGTTTATGAGTAGTTCTGGGTATTGAGGCCAATTTCCTAAATTGATTCGATTTCGATTCACAAGGCTCTGAAAAATAATGCCGATTCAATTCAGTCTGGTCTTCATTATTCATTGTCGCTACTGCGTGTTTCTCTTGATATGTGCATTTAGCGTCTTTTTACGTTCTTTTCATTTAGCGGCTTATTGTAGGAATTGGGTGTTGCTGAGGTAGAAAACGACGTTTCTATCATTTAGATGAGCTCCTTCCCGTTACGTAGATGAGCAGTTTGTGTGTATTGGTACATTAAGCATGTTTTTGGAACAAACTTGAACCTGGACGTGCCTGCAGATCCGGTCCCAGGTCAGTGTGGTTCCAGGGGAAAAATCAGTCTTAGGCCTAATGAATTGATTTTGCTAAATTTACATGAAATTGATCCAAAATCGATTAAATCAATTTAATTTGTAAAATCAATGACCTAATAAACTAAAATCATTCATCCTTTTAAACAGATTTGATATTGTTTTTGACCTTTTTGATATTTTATTATTTTTTTAAGAGTTTCTGTTTTATGCTGCAAAACCATGAGACTGATTAAAAAGAATACTTTTAAAAACTTTTTCTTATACATACATAAATAAAAAGTATTATTAGTAGTTGAGTTTAATCCATAACTAACGATGCACCAAAGAATCGGCCTTGTTCAGTGAGATCAGCTCGATCTAAAATCGGTCCATTTGAAACTCAAAAATCTAATTTATTCCAGTCCATAAACGCACCGTTAGAAAGCAGCGATGGAAAAAACAACCATTTTATCTGCTTTGTGAACACATCACGGCTAGGTGCTAACTCAGGCTATATAACAGATTCTCCATGTGGAAGTATCATAATCTTCCGTTCTTTTTTTAATGACCTAGGTTGTGATCAACGCTTCAGTTTTGTCCTTTGAATGCTATCTCGACTTTAGTTGTTGTAATGTAAGACCCGCTCCATCACGAGATGGCTCATCTCAAGAGGTTTCATCCTCCTGAAATCTAAGTTTATAAACAAATAAATAAATTAATCAGAGATTCAGATACATTCTCCTCGGTTGTAGTTCCTTTAGCTCAATCATCATGTGACGAGCTAACAGGAACAGGAAACCTGGTTTGGTTCTACTTCCTGTTTGTCATTAGATAAATGTTAAAGTTTTATTGTTGGTTTTGAGGACGTTAAATGGTCCGGTTCTGCCCAGAGGAGCCAGAACTG
This sequence comes from Aphyosemion australe, assembly GCA_006937985.1. Taxonomy (NCBI): domain Eukaryota; kingdom Metazoa; phylum Chordata; class Actinopteri; order Cyprinodontiformes; family Nothobranchiidae; genus Aphyosemion; species Aphyosemion australe. The sequence goes on from SSNS01000063.1 coordinate 1,266,059, forward strand.
ATTGAGTCTTTAATGAATAAATGACTACAGCTCTGAGCCGTGACTGTAAAAGGCTTTGATCTGACACTTTTGTCTGTCAGGTGTTTGTAAAAATGAGCAAAAATATATTTAAAAAAACTTGGCAACGTCTAAACCTGAATGGGTTTATGGAGTGCGTGTGCATGCGTGTGTGCGCGTGTGTGTGTGTGTGTGTGTGTGTGTAAACACGACTCTGGTCATCCTTATTCCTTCGTTTCCTTCCCTTCTTTCCTTTCCTTCCTCCCCTTGTCGTCCTTCTCCTCCATCACTCTCCTGCTGCTCCCCTCTGGAGGTCCATAATGTAGTTTTAATTTCCCCAAGGCTGCCACAGGAAAACAGTTCCTGTTTGTGTGTGTGTGTGTGTGTGTGTGTGTGTGTGTGTGTGAACTTTTATTGTCTGCTTGTGACAGTGCACTATGCTCCTGTGTTTTTTAGTTTTGCACCATTTGAGCACCGTATTTAGTCTCATTTCTGTTGTTGGAGAGGGAACCACAAACCCAAGAACAGCTGAGTTGTGTGTTTTTGTTGATGTGTGTGAGTCTGTGTTGTATAAACATCTGATTTGAGATGTTAGTGTTTGTGTGTCTTTCACTTCCTTCCATGACGTTAATGATGCTTTCATCATCTTGTTTCCAGACGTTGGTGTTGGGTGCTCCTCTCCCTCACCGCATCCCATCCCAGGGGTGTGTGTGTGTGTGTGTGTGTATGTGTGTGTGTGTGTGTGTGTGACTGTAGCTCAGCTGATCTCCTTCAGGGCCAGAGGTTGTTCATAGTGGAAACATACATATACTAAAGCTATAGGTGGATGTGGGAGGAGTCAAGGAAAAGCAAGCTTGATTTAAAACACACTCTCTCTCTCTCTCACACACACACACTCACACACACACACACACACACACACACACACACACACACACACACACACACACACACCTGAGTACTCGCTCTCAGAGGAGGCAGGCGGCATCAGAGGGTGGTAGAGAGCATCTCCTGGGAGAAGGGAGCAGGCCTGTGTTGTTGTGTCCAGCTGCACCTGTTCAACTCGTCTGTGAGCATCAGCTCCAAATTCATCAGCCTTCTCCACTTCCTGTCTGTATTTTTATGTAGGAGTTTGCTTTCCTACCTAAGAAGGGTTTTAAAAGCTACAGCAGCGCCTCAGAGCAGAAATAAATAATCATTAAACACTTGAACCCCTGCTGTAGCACACTGCTGCCTGTAGGGGGCAGTCTCTGAAATGTTCCTGATAAGCTTTGGTGTTTAAATAAAAGCCTTTTTCTCTTTATTAACTTTGGATGAGTCGGCTAAAGCGAGACCAACGCTAGCTCACGTCCTCTCGGTTCAAATTCCTGCTCCATCACAGCTCTGCTGTAGTCTGCCTGCAGCAGACCTCTTCTCCTCAGCTCACCGGAACGTGTCCCAGCAGGTGGCTGTTTCACCTGCATCCTCGTGTTTCCATGGCGACGACTTTAGACCGTCACTCAAAGCGATAAAAACTAGCATCATGTAAGATTTATTCAGAGATATAAATAATGGAGCTTAATTTAAAGCGAGAGAGAGACGTTTTAATCTGGTCATCTGATCTGACGTATCACATCACCCACTCGGTCCTTTGTGATGCTGACATGACGACGCTGATGAAAGCTCTGAGTTTGAGCTGAACGCGGCTCTGATGAGGAAAATGGAAGCCTTGTGTCGAAGCTACGGGGTTTCCAAACATGCTCCTGGAAGCTGGACACACGTTTCCCACCGTTTGAGCCCTCCTTCGGCACGCAGACAGAGATGTGTGTGTTTTATTTATGCTTGGCCAGCAGATCTACATCTCAGTGAGCTGCTGAGTGTCCCTCACAGGCCCCGGTAGCAGCTCCAGTCTGCCAAATGAAACACATAGAAGTATCTTTGCAGTGTTACAGTATGTTTTATTCTCCTTGAACTCCTTTTTGCACACTTCAGGAGCATTCCCAGACTTTGTTAGTTCCCTGATTTGCTTCCCACAGGATGTAAGGACGCGTACGGGGCTCATGCTGACTCTGCGTCTGATTGTTCCTGTTCCAGTTGGTGTCGTCACCAGTCTGACTTGGTAACCGCTCACAGCAGCCTGCAGGACAGAGTTTGGATGTGTCCGTCTTCCTCTCATAACTGGTTTATTTATTATGTCACTGATGACTTCATCAAACTTATTCTAATAAGAGAAAACACACAGGTGCCCCCAAACGTGTGTGTGTGTGTGTGTGTGTGTAAGGGCCTAAAGAGAGATTAGAGGGACTCAGCTAGGCGTGGTCAGGCTGTGGACTCGACTCATTCATGCCTCGGCTCAGTGTGAACGTGTGCATCACCACACACACAAAAGCATCAGCTACATGTTTGATTCTGCAGAGATGTAATTAAATGTCCGCATCGTTACGGGATGGGATGAACGTCTAGCTGATTCCTTTTTGCAGTCGGTCTGATGAAAGATGGCTGCCACACCAAACCAAGGTTAGCAAACACAAAAGTAGCTTAAACTCTTTATATTTTAACGGTGTTGAGTGTAAACGTGGCGTGTGAATAGCTGAGAGTCATCTACGATTCACATAGATGAGTGATAACAGAAGTCATTCACAAGATTTGATCAAGACAACCACAGACACAGAAGAACCAGGTGTAGAAGCTAACATGGAGCGTCGTTACTTCTTTATTTTCAGCACACACTAACAGGTTGCAGGTCAGTCTTTAAACACCCAGAATGCAGCTGGTTTCCTGCCACCAGGTAGTTCGTTTCATTTAGTTGTATTCAGCGTGCCTCCCAGGTGCTACTCAGCCCTTGATTATTGTCCTAGAATAAATCGCTGCAGGCCTCCGGGGCTCACGGGTTTCTTCAAAAGGGAGGAATTTCTAAATAATTTAGTTATTAAAGTTGGAACGTTCAAATTCTTGGTAATTTTGCAGTTAAACAGCAGGATGAGATTTAGAACTATTGTGTTCGTCTGCTGGTGACGTCAGAACAGGAACGGGGAGTCTGTGTGTGTGTGTGTGTGTGTGTGTGTGTGTGTGTGTGTGTGTGTGACTTAGAAAATTTGCTGTAATTCCCATCAAAAGAACAGACTGTTACTCAGAGATAATAGTTTTCAGCAGAACGTGTGTGTGTGTGTGCAGCTAGAGCTGTCTGCTAGCGACCACTGTCATCGTAATCAGTCAGCACCACACACACACACACACACACACACACACACACACACACACACACACACACACACACACACACACACACACACACACACCTGTGGGAGCTGCTGATGCTTTCTGCTGTAAACGAGCATCAAGAGAAGGAGAGGCTCTTCTAAGAATCAAAGGAGACGAGGAGAAATCACAAACCTCGGATAAAACGGAAGCGTTCCGCTAAAGTCGAAGCTCCGCCAACGCTCTTTACTCTTGAATTAACTGCAACACACAACTCTTTCATTAGAGTCGGCCATTTGTGAAATCATCCATGATCAGAATCTTTCTCAGATCTAAATGTAGGAAAAATAAAACTTCAGTGAGTCTGAAACATTCATGTCTGACATGTTTATTCCTGAACTCTTATTTGGCCTTATTGACATTTTTGTTTGTACTGTTTGTGAAAATCCTAAAAGCTTAAATTTGGTTTTGGGAAAGATGAAGGAATCCTTGAAAATGCAGAAAGGCAGCCAGGTGTTGAACCTGCAACCTTGCAGCGAGGCGGCAGTGCTGCCTCCTGCTGCAGCAGGTCCAACTGACTGGCGACTAATTTTAAACACATCTTTTTTTTGGAAACTCGAATTTAAAATGCAAGAAGGTTTAAATCTAGCTGGGTGTGTGACGATTGCAGGTTCTTCACAGTTTACTCTCGTTTCACTTGCAACTGGATCTCCAACCCCTCTCCAGAAAGTCGGCCTCTGACTGGGCTGATGACGTTCTCAGCTTCCACTCACGAGTCTCAGGTTGTGCTGGAAAATGGTAAAAAAATTGGTGAGACTCAGATCAGTCCCAGATTCGTCTCAGGAGTCTGAAAGTGGTCTCAGGTTAGTTTCTGTGAGTCAGCAAGTGTGAGACGGCTTTTATTTATTTGATTTGATTTAACCAGATGAGTGGATTGAGAACTCATTCTCATTTACGACGACGATCTGGCCAAGAGGCAGCAGCATCAGACACATAGTTAGCTTTACACAAACAGATAAGATCAAAAATACAAGATAAAGATCAGATAAAACAGCTAGACATAAAGACAAAGGACTGTTCTCATATATAATATGTACAAGCCATCAAAACAGACTTAAAACGATCTTTAAGTACTCAGAAGCACGCACATTGATCAGAAACTATTGAGGAGGAAACTTGGGGAGGAGCTGGTAAAGAAAAGACTTTTTTACTGAATTGCTGCAAGAAAATGTGCAACCTTTGTAATTACCTGACCTGACCAGGTATTGCTTCAGCTTGATTCCAGCTGATAATCTGCAGATTCCCTGTGACTCATTCCAGAATCCTTGATCAGGAAACTGACTTTGGGAGGAACTGGAGACCAATATAAAAACACATGGAGACATATTAAAGACCCTGTGGTTAACAAGAGAAGCTGCATTTTACTGAACGCTCCTGAATGGAGCAGTCCACCTGTGATGGGATCATCCAGGATGAGCAGAACCTTTGATTCAAGGCCAGGAACTCAAACATCTCCTCTGCAGCCCGACCAGGAGGTCCGTTAGCGGTGCTGCTGATCACAGCACCTAGCTGGAGCTTCCCAGTGTCCGTGCACGGTGGGGCGACCTCCCCCCGAGGTCCGTAAGAGGACCCATAATTATCCCGTCCCCGTGTGGGGTGAGAACTGATCCGTGTGCAAATAGAAGCAGCAGCTGTGAGCCTCTGTTCTGACACCCATCCCTCCTTCATCCCTCTGCATGGTGGCTGGGAGGAAGAGGAGTGAAGGAAGGGATGAGTGGATTAAAAGAGACTGAGAGGAAAGAAGGATGAAGACGTGTCATCCGTCTCTTCCCTCTGTTGCTATGACAGCAGGTTGTGTTGGCATGCATCCGAGCTGGCGCTGCCCTCACCTCTGGCATCCTGGACCCTGGGGACGAGCGTTTGTGATGCTCCGCACTAAAATGTAGAAAAACACGTTTGTATTATTTTACAACAAGAGCTTTGAGTTTTTATTTACTTGAGCTGATAAATAAATCCTGTTTCATCCACGTTCACCACAAACTATCCAGCATCAGAGCTTTAGCATGTTCATATTTACATCTTTGTGTGTGTGTGTGTGTTGTCAGCCAGGAGGCTTCTCTCTCTCCCTGGCCAGACGGCGCTCTCACCACTGGACAGATGGCCAACACCCTCCCTCTCATCCTCCCTAGCTCTTCATCCATCCCTCCTTCTCTCCCTCTATCACTGTCTTCCTCTCCTGCAGCCTCCTCCTCCTCCTCCAAACACCTCATCACCTCGATCCCTCGTTCCCCACCTCCCAGAATCCCTCTTTCCCAGCATACCTCTCCCCATAATAAATCAGAGTCAAGCAGAGCTTCAGTGTCTCACTTTTATTCTCCTGAACTCAGAAAAATGGGATTCTTCATGTTGTAGATTTTTGTTTGGAAAGAAAGAGAAAACGGGGATAATCTGGGATTTTGCTCACCGTTTTAGAATAAACTAATCAGATTATCGACCTGACGCCTTTGTTTATGGAGAAAGCATCATGAGTCTTTATTAGTCGGGTGGAAGGGTCATGAAACCAGTGATCTGGATCTACACGGGATGACGGGACCAGAGGAATGATAGAATCTCCTCTGGTTCCTCTAAGATCTGATGAGATGGAGTCAAAATGCTGTTTTGTCCTGAAACTCTGAACGTTTCAGATTCTGGTACCAAACTAAACAGCACCGCTGTCTGGTGTAGAGACAATAAAACAAGTTAAAAAGATGTTTGTTCCTCCAAATAAATAAATAATAAACAAACAAACAAACAAATAAATATTTAAAGCAATAATTTCAGATTTTCCCTGATTGATCAGCTGTGTGATGTTTAACTGAACCAGGTTAGCCAGTGGGTCAAGAGACAGGAAATAAAACTATATAAGAGTTTTTATTCAGATGTTCTCCTCCCCTCTCCCCTCCTCTCCTCTCCCCTCCTCCCATTCTATCCTCTCTCCTCCTCCCCTCTCCCCTCCTCTCCTCTCCTCCCATTCTATCCTCTCTCCTCCTCCCCTCATATCCTCTTTCTTCTCTCCTCCCATCCTCTCCTCTCTCCTCCTCTCCTCCTCCCCTACCCCCTCCTCTCCTCCCCTCTCCTCTCCTCCCATTTTATCCTCTCCCCTCCTCCCCTCACCTCTCCTCCCATCCTATCCTCTCTCCTCCTCCCCTCATATCCTCTTTCTTCTCTCCTCCCATCCTCTCCTCTCTCCTCCTCTCCTCCTCCCCTCCCCCCTCCTCTCCTCCCCTCTCCTCTCCTCCCATTTTATCCTCTCCCCTCCTCCCCTCACCTCTCCTCCCATCCTATCCTCTCTCTTCCC
>SSNS01000063.1:1272861-1317379 GCA_006937985.1 Aphyosemion australe
AAAATGGAGACACAATAGAGCGGTGAGGATTGGGCCGCCTCAGCCCTCCACTGGTCTCCTGTCACACGTCTGCTACCCGGACACACACACACACACACACACACACACACACACACACACACACACACACACACACACACACACCGTCAGGAACTGAAGTGATAATCCCGACACTGTATAATTACCAGTGATGGGTCGATTAGCTGTTAAAAATAGCTGCTGATTAGATAAACCGTATCTGGATCTCTTCTGTGTTTTTGATGCTAAGGTGACATCAGCTGTTAGAGAACCTTCAGTATCTGTGTTTCCATGCTCTCGTGACCTCCAGCTGATTCTTAAACAAACTCTTGTTTGTTTCCTCAGAAGTTCCTGCTCCTGAGAAAGAGGCGGAGCCTAAAGAAAGCCAGGGGGTGGGAGCTGAAGACGGAGAGCAGGATGATCGTGACGAACGAGAGGACAGAGATCACGACGATGACCTGGACGACGAGTCCATCTTCACCTGTGACAACTGTCAGCAGGACTTCGACTGTCTGGCTGAGCTCACCGAACACAGAACCAACCACTGCCCTGCCGGTGAGACCTTTCATCCTGGTTGTCATGACATCACACAAACCGCAGCTTAATGTTCGCTGGAGTTTTCTCTCCTCCTGATGACCTCAATGTAGTTCTGTTGGTGTTGAACCCACGGGCTGCAGGTGCTTTGAAATCCAACATGTTGAATCAACGTTTGACCGTTTCCAGGGTGACGGACCCATCACATGTTTGAGCTCTATAGCTGTAATACCCAGAGGCTCCACTGGGACGCACGCAGAGGTGTTATTAGTGCTGCTGTAATTAATGAAGGGGCTGAGAGGAACGCGACAGGGGCATCTGGGTCCTACAGATGAACCCTAACGCTCCCTTAACAAGTCAACACACACACACACACACACACACACACACACACACACACACACACACACACACACACACCTGGTCACCTGCATCCTCCTGGTCCTCTCCACGTCTCTAACCCAGCAGACCCTAAAAGTGTGTTTTCCTTCATCAGAGACGCTTTAGTGAGGAGCAACAGAAAACCTGCAGGAAGGTGTGATGAAGGCTGCAGGTCTGTGAACATGGGGCTGCACGGTGGTGCAGCTGGTAGCACTGTTGCCTCGCAGCAAGAGGGGTGCAGGTTCAAATCCTGACTGGCCTTTCTGCGTGGAGTTAGTAGGGCTGCACGATACAGGAGACAAAGTCCCACTGAACTCGTCCCAACGCTGTGATGACTTATCTAAGACTAAAGTACATGATTGAAAACTTAAAGAGCTCTTTAAATGCTGCACCCCCGCCTGGTGACAGTGAACTCGTTGGTGTGTTACGTTCCACGGGCGGTAAACCACATTCTTCTGGGTCCCATCAGCGTATTGTTGCACCGTGATCCGATCATACCTGTAGACACAAACGCTTTTGTCATATCAGTCAGAATAACGTCCAACTCACCGTTCTCAGCCTCGTGTCACTGAGAGGTGTCCAACAAAAGTGGACAACTGTCCAGTTAATGTCCACAATCCAACATAGGATAGTGCTGAAAACACTCAGAATTTACTTCAGATACATCTCGTTTACGTTTTCATGGTAACGTCCGTTAGCTCTCTAAGGGAGAGCCCAGACACCCTGCGGAGAAAACTCATTTCGGCCGCTTGTATCCGTGATCTCGTTCTTTCAGTCACTACCCAAAGCTCGTGACCGTAGGTGAGGGTAGGAACGTAGATCGCATTCTGCCTCTCTTCTTACCCTGATGCACCCATCACTCTGGAGCAGGGTCCATCTGGACTCATCACACCAGTTGTTAATAATGCGTTGGACAGTTCTGAACCTAGTTTTAGTCGTTTCTGCATCTCCTTAGATGTTTTCTCTGCTTGATGCATGCCAACGATGTGACCCTTCTCACACAGACTAACATCTGTTCCACCACCACCAGATGTGTCTTTCCACATGGTTGTTGAAGACATGAGAAGCAGCTCATTGCACCAGTTGGGTTAAATAACAGCTGAAAGATAATCGCCCATGCAGTCATTATCCAATAGGAGGCTCCTACCTGTTGGCTCAGTTACATCCAGGTGGAGAGTTTTTTGGCGGGGCAGGTATAAACCCTGTTTTACTGAATGATATTTAGTTCCCTCCAAGAGGAGAGGAGAGTTAGGACCTGAAAGGTTGTTGATGCTTAGGTGGAGACGACGGGACGGGCTGAAGGACGAGCAGAACCACAGCTGGAGCAACAAGCATCTTCAGGTTCAGATTACAGTAACGTCATAAACTTTTAGTTTGAACCGTTTACCATGTTTTTGTGTATGCATCTATCTATATATCTATATATACGTATATCTCCTCACAGACGTGGTTGCCGTTGTTTTGTTTTTTAATGAATGCTCCGTTTTTCCTGACTCATAAGCGAACACACACCTCTGGTTGTTTACGTCGTGTCACAGTCAGACTCGCACTCGGAGCGTCTCGCGGGGCGCCTGTCAGAGCGCAGGATGTGGCCTGTGATTTCAGCTCAGGAGTCTGTGGAGGGCTACATGTTGCTGAGTGAAACAGCCCAGAGAGAAGCCGGGGCTGGGGCTGGGGGTAACAGAAGAAATGAAATGATAAAGCATGTTCTTCTCCAGAGAAAAGCCGGCTGAGATTGCAGAGTAATCCCGCGGCTCTGCTGGATCTGTGTGCACTTGGATGCCTGTTTGTGTTGTTTGGTCACTATGCACATGAGCGTGTGGTTGGTGGAGGCACGCGTGTTCTGGAAGGAGAACTCTAAATGAAAAGGCTCAGATTAAAGAATTGTCCTGAACTCTCTGGAGAGCTCAGCCAGTCGGGGAACCGGGACACAAAACTCAAACCAACGGAGAACGTGTGGCAGAGTCAGCGGCTTCATGCATCTTGTAGTTGACCTGGAACAGAACGTCGGCCATCTTGGCTGGGTGGTGAGGGGCAGAGGGGGCCATGTTGGATGAATAAACATGCTGCTAAGCAGTTCCTCTGTTAGACCGCTCTGATCTGTTTCTGACCTCTAGTCACCGCTGTAACCCACGAGTGGTCATAATGTTATGGCAGATGGGTATATATGGAAGAAGAGCTGTATCCTGTTACCCAGTTTGGTGTCATTTCATAAAAAATCAGAAAACACTAAATAAATGTAAATGGTCTGTATTTGTATAGCGCCTTCTTAGGGTTCTACAACCCCCCAAGGCGCTTCACAACACAATCAGTCATTCACCCATTCACACGCTGGTGGGGATGAGCTACGATGTAGCCACAGCTGCCCTGGGGCGCACTGACAGAGGCGAGGCTGCCGAGCACTGGCGCCACCAGTCACCACCAGCAGGCAAGGCGGGTTAAGTGTCTTGCCCAAGGACACACAGCAGCATTCTCTGGATCGAACCTGCAACCTTCCAAATACTGGACAACCTGCTCTACCTCCTGAGCTACTGCTGCCCACGCTAACGTCCTTCTCACCTCTTGCACCAAGCAGTATCCTGACTGGTGGAGTCACTAACCTATCTGACGCCGTAGGAGCAGATATCACGTAAACATCACAGCACCAGGAGGAGAGAGCAGGAGTTGATCTGCTGCAGGTCCAGATGAAGTTCCTTCTGCTCCGCCTCTGGCTGTAGCCTGATTTTATCATGCCGTATAGATCCTGTCAGCGTGGATCCAGCAGCTTGAGAGGAGCGTTGGGTAGCTCAGCGATCTCTGCTGGTGTCTGTAATGCTAACTATACCGCTGTAGGAAATGTGTCCCCGGTTAGCAGCTAGCTGCTGCTGCTGTAGCGCTGAATGGGTCCCAGGTGCGAGAGTGAAGCACCGAGTAATTCAGTGCCACTCCAGCAGAAGGCCTGTAAAGAGGCACCATTAATTTGAGTGGAAATTGGACAAACACACAGAGACAAACGCTGGTGCAGATCGGTGACACATAAATGTGTGCAGAGGCTCTTCAGCATGCACGGAGCCACGGAGCGCGCACATCTGCTTAATGCAACGCTGCATCAGTGTGCACGAGCCTGGTGGCTCAGCTGGCCGTGTGTGATTACTGTTACTACAGGGTGTGTGTGTGTGTGTGTGTGTGTGTGTGTGTGTGTGAAGCGTGACCAGCAGCCTGTGTGTGCTGTTCAGTTACGTCTAATTGGACATAAACATTATTTTTTATTTCTTCATCCAGCAGCGTTAATAAACCCATGAGATGTGATTTATTTGTGGTTTTGTCTGATTTTCTAAACCACATAAAACCTGAGGAACCAAAAGGTTCCTAGATGACCTCCTTCTGGTCCTAAATGTTCCTTAAATCAGAACCAAAACATCCTAAATGAGCACATTTTGGATTAACAGAAAGACAGCAGCTCAGATCTGGTTCCTACCAAGGTCTGCAGAACCACACCAGCTGCTCCAGATGGACTCCAGCAGCAGTAGACCACTCCAAGTGTCTCTCCTGTCAGCTAAGAACAGGAAACAGAGGCTACAATTCCCACAGGATCACCACAACTGGACCAGGAGAGACTGGAAAACCTTTCTTGGTCTGATGAGTCTGGATTTCAGCTGCATCCTAACCCTGACCCATCTTCTGATGCTACTTCCAGCAGGATCATGCACCATGTCACCAAGCTCAGATCATCTCTAACTGGTTTCTAGAACATGACCATGTGTTCACTGGACTCCAGCGGCCTCCACAGTCACCAGATCTCAGTCCAGAACCTTTGGGATGTGGTGGAACGGGAGGTTCCCATCATGGATGGAGCTGATACTGTCATGTCAGGATGGACCAGAACCTGTGAAGAATGTTGGGTTATTTTAACTCCACTCAGCATTTGCTTCTTCATTTCCTTTTATCAGACCTCCTTCTCCTCCTCTGGATAAAACATGGTTGCCCGTTCTGCTGCAGACCTCTTCTCGAGCTCGGTTCCCCTCCTGATGGGATGTTCTCTGGTGGGTGTGTAATTCCTGCTTCACGTCTGCTCCCTTTTTCTGTGGCTCTGTATCGTGTGTGAGAGAGAAAGTGTGAGTCAGGGGAGTGTTGATGGGTCTCAGTAGGAGTCAGAATGTGGAGCAGAGGCTCCCCCGAGGAGAGGAGGAGCGGAGAAAAACCTCCTGCAGATCAAATGGAGAACATTCTCTGGCCCTGCTCTGCCACACAGACGCACATTCCCGACAGGGAAGCCCGGGATCTGTCCGAGCGGTTCCAGCATTCCAAAGTTGAGTCAAAGTGAAGACTAGAACGGCGTTGGAGCGTTTTCTGTGTCGACACTCGGGGTGTGAATGAGGAGCGTGAGAGGGTGAGAGGCTGTTAAAGATGTCAGGATCAACCACCGCAGGAGGAGGTGAAGAGGAGTAAACGAGGAAGCTGTCAGTCAATACGTGTGTGTGTGTGGGGGTGTTGGGGTGAGACTGGCACTGTCAGTGACAAATAGCAAGTCATTAACCCGGCTAGTTGCTGCTTAGATGGTGAGGCGGTGTGGGCGGAAAGTGGTGCATCCATGCAGGAAGAGATCCTTTCCAAAGGTATTTTGTGAGGTCTGTATTAATTGAGCACATCCAGCTGCACTCTTGCCTGTTTTCTACACCCCCCACCCCCCACCCTGGTGCTGCTGCTGCTGGTGGTGGTGGTGGGGGTGTGGGGAGAACAGGCAGGAGTGCAGCTGGAGATTACCACAGGGAGCAGGAGACAAAGAGGGGAAGAGAAAGTGGAGGCAAGCCTGAAGATGTGCAGAAGAAAGGAGAGAGGAGGAGTGTTTGTGCGGGGGCCTTTGGGTGACTGGTTTCTCCCCCTCTGGGATGCTCCCCCACACCCACCCCTCCACTAAGCTCATGCCGTCTGTCACGACCCACACACCCACACACACACACACACACACACACACACACACACACACACACACACACACACACACAGCTGGCTGCCGCTCAGGTTTTCCAGGGAGAAGGCAGGAGCCCGGCACCAGAGGAGGGGGGGTGGTAGGAGAAGAGGAGCAGCAGAATCAGGCGGCGGCGGCGGGGGGGGGGTACTACATGTGGAGAAGGAGAGGGGGGTGCGACGGAGAAGGGTTGTTGTGAAGTCATTTTTCATCACAGGGTTCATTTTTCACTGCGGAGTTCTCTCCATCGCTCCATTTCTCTTTATCTGTCCTCTCCTCCTCCTGCTCCCCTCCCTTGATCCCGCTTTGTCTCTCTTTATCTTCCCCTTTTCCTCCCCTCTCTCCCTCCTCTTTCCCCTCTTGCCTAAACTCTTTCCATCCTCTCTCTCTTTCAGCCTACTTTCTCTTTATGAAATATGGATGGGAGCAGTTTTGGGCGCGCTGAGAGGTTTGCAGGGAGGGAGGGATGGATGGAACTTGGGAGTAAAGGAAGGATGGAGGGATGGGGGGGGGCTCGTGTCTCAGCAGGCGTGCCTTGTGCATGCACCTAAACACCTCACTGAGCAATCTGTCAACATGTCAGCAACACATGTTTGGTTAAAAAGAGGGAAGGAGAGAGGAGAGGTAAAAAAAGGAGCTCTCCCCTCCGGTGGGAGTAATGGCTCCCACCAGGACTCTGGAAATGCTTTGAATTCAGCAGATTTCTATTGCGGGGTTCTCCCCCGAGGGCGTCTTTTTTTTTTTTACGATGCCTGCATCTCAGAAATTTGAGCCCGAAGACCCCTGGGGGCGTCCTTTCATAATGCCTGAAAATGTAGGGTTATATTGTGTGCTCTTCCCCATGGGGCTTTTATTAATACCTGTATTCACTGCCACTGGAAATTACACAGGCGGCGCTGCAGGGGCCTGCGCTCGCTCCAGGAAGGGAGAAAGACTCTGCAGGGACGTTTTCTCTCTTCTCCTCTCTCTTTTCTTCCCTTCCTCTCCCCCTCCTCCCCCTCTTCTTCCTCCCTCCCCTCCCGCTTCGACTCTCTTCCCTTTTTACTTTCTTAATGCAAGAGTGAGAAAGAAGAATTTGCCAAAGGACACACGAAAGTGTGTGTGTGTGTGTTGGCACCAGCTAACCCTCCTGTATTCAGCCCTACTTTGCTCAGAGGAAAAGAAACACGCAGCTTCCTTGTTCCCATCTTTTCCCCTCCTCTCTTTCCTTTATGCGTAGCTGCGAGAGTCTCGCTGAACAAATATTTGTGTGTGTGACGTTTAAGTCCACCGTCCGGCGCCGAGGCGGCTCATCTTACTTTCCGCTCATTGTGTAAAAACCCAGAATCCGGCGGTCATTAGGATTCTACCAGCCGAGGGGATTTTCTGTGTATTGATCAAATATTTACACAGCAAGTTATAGAAATGTGCATTTACATAATTCTGAATAAATAAAACCAGACTCCCCAGTCACAGAGTTCAGGTTTGTAGGAGGAATCGAGCCGTTTTGCTCCTGATAATCTGAGTTTAATCACGGTTGTAATATAAATAACGACACGTTCCTCTGCTGCCAAACGGGTTTTTGTTCTTTAGATCAGTCGGAAAGCAGACGTGTACCAAAAACATCCACTGGTGTTTGGAATCGGCCAAGTTTCAGCAGAATCAGGGTCGTAAATGTAAAACAGCAGCGACAGATATTCAGTGTGAAAGTTTTTAAGTGAAAAAAGGATTCCAGTTTGAGATAAATCTATCTTCAAAATCAGAAACCAGTATCAGCCCTAGAGAACAGAATCAGTGCATTTCTTTCACAGGTGAGGGTTAGGGTTCCCAGGTCAGCACCGGGTCACAGGAGTGGAGAAAATCTCCAAAAATGACCTGAAATAAAACACACATCTTATTTTCACCATTTGTAAAACTTATAAATAAACATGTTTATTACAAAATGAAAGGAAGCTGCCGGTTTCCCCCATTGTTTCTTGTATTTTTGGCTTTTTTGCTATTTGTTTAGTTTGATATTTCAAGTGACAAGTTGTTATTTATTTATTTATTTATTTTGTGGGTCAGATGCCAGAGGACCGAAATGAGCAAATGAAACAATTATTTTAGTTAAAGTTGGGATTTATCAGATTGGTGAATGATCTTTTCTTTGAGCTGGTTCCTATAATTATTCCCCCAGAGGTGTCAGGAACTCGTCTCAACCCTCTCCCAGCTGTCTGAGGGAACTCCAGCTGTTCCTTAAACACCAGGCCGACGACGTTTCTTTTAGAAAAACGACATTTTAAACTCAGATTCAGCTGATCGTCTGCTCTGAGGATGGATCAGCATCAACCAATGAAAACACACTAAACAACACCAGCCCTCCAATCAGCTGAGCCAGTTTTTCACAATAAGCTGCAAATTCATAATTGAGATATTTCAAAATAAAAGCATCACACTTAGGTTTTGACTGATTTGACGCCTGAAGGAGCCTTCAGTAACGTAGAAAGTAAAGTTTGGTCCAGGAGGGTTCAGAACGTGTTCTTATCGTCTTTCCTCGTTTAAACTAAAACTACCGTCATCGTTCTCTATAGAGAAACACGTTTTAAATTCTGATTCTGGAATGAAAACGTTTATGTGGAAGGTCGATCAGACGTCAGCCTGGAGCTTCATAAAAACAAAGCTCCTTTAGTGTGTTTTCATCAGAGTCTGAACATCACAACATCCACCAAACGTCTCTTTAAAATCGACTCAAAAAGCGACTCGATTGTGCAGAAATGAAGGTGGACGGGTCGTAGTGTGTTTGGGTTCAGAACCACGGACGGTCTGTAGGTTCTCAGTGGTTCTGCTGAAGCGCCTCTTCCATAAAGTCCATAGATGTGTGTGTGTGTGTGCAGATGGGTCAGAATAGAGTCGTCATGGCCCATGTGGGGCCTCTGTCGTTTGTGTGTGTGTGTGTGTGTGTGTGTGTGTGTGTAGATAATGAGGAACAGGCCATTCCTTTGGATTCCTGCACCCCTGCCAACAACCAGGAACCCCCAGAACCCCCCCCCCCACCCCCCCGCTGGCACCTGGGACCTTTTTCATTCTCCTCCATCTTCTCCTCCTTTCTAACTCCTCGAGTAGATGTGACTCCTCCTCCCCTCGTTTTTGTTCACCTCTTCTCCCTCCCTCGTCTCTCTCAGAACACAGTGTGTCTTTTTCTCCCCCCTCCCTCTCTCCCGTCGTTCCTCCCTGCAGAGTTCTCAAACTCCAAACTGACCACATCCCTTCCTTTCACCCTCTGCCTCCCTTCCCCCATCATCTCGGTTCCCTGTGGAGCTGCTGGCCCCAAAGCTCTGATCCCGTCCTTCATGCCCCCCAACCTCCCCACTGTGCCCTCTCAGGACACACACACACACACACACACACACACACACACACACACACACACACACACACACACACACACACACACACACACACACTGTAGTAACCAGACCCAGACCAGACCCCCCCCAAAATGCACTCAGATTAGTTATGAGTCTCAGTCTCAGTGTTTTATGCTTCCTAACAGCCTCTGTGCAGAGAAATAGTTTACGTTCTTCAGGAGTGAGGCGCTAACGGCTAGCTAAGACGAAGCAACCATGGCTCTCCTTTAGTCTGACCGACTGTAGGAGATTTGCTGACGTCCTACAGCAGATCAACACTAATATTACATGAAGGCACCTTTCATCACCTCAGCACCACACTTAAGCCTGCCGCACACGAGAGCCAACAGCTGAGCTACCGGTCATTCGAGGCCGTTTGCTCAGCAGATTACTCGCTGTGTGCGCCTAATGTTCACTGAGTTTTCTGCGTCACGAGATGCTGAGGTGAAAATCAAACTTTCCGCCCAGAAACTCGCCGTGTGCGCACTACGTGAGCAGTTGGCTGGGCTGAAATCTTCCAAGTGACCAATCACAGCGCGTTCTCCCCTCACGTGATTCCAAGGTGGCAGCCTCCTGCCTGCATGACAGAAAAATAAACAAAACGGAGACTTTAAGCCCTTTTTATAAGACACACCATGCCGGCAAATCAGCGTAATATTACCGCAACGTGTTTCTTATGAACGCACCATGGAGGCATCACGTTGCGGGAATTTTGCTGCATTCGTGCCGCCACGCTTGATAGTAATATTGCGGCTTCGCCGGTCTTATAAACGCACATTAAGCCTAGGCGCCACAGAGGGAGGTGTCATGACCAAGTGATGAATTACTGCCGAGCTCCAGCCGGGAACTATATTGAAAATGAAAGTAAACACGCGCTTAAGTTTCACGTTTGTAAACAGAATCAGCTGAGATGATTAACTGGAGCGATGCGGAGCTCCGGGAGCTTCTCTCCGTTAGATCTGCAGCTCAGATCATCTGACAGCTCACAGGGATGGTGGAGGACACACACCTGTAGCTGGTTGTTAAAATAAAAACTTAAGGAGCTCTAAAGGAGGCTTCGATCGCAATAAAAGGCAAGTTATGTCCAAGATAAACAGAAGTCCACGACAGTGCAGAGACTGCCCCCACACCTCCTTTTTGCCGCCATCGCGTAATCTTTTATAAAACGGACATGATTGCGTAACATTACCGCCACGGTCTGAGCTCTTATAAACGACCCATTATTATGTCCAGGCATTTTCTCCATTGGGGTCTTGATTTTATTGTTGTTGGTTTTATTCTATCTGTTTTTATGCTGTTTTTACTATGTTTTTATTTCATTTTTATTTTATTGTGTCTTTTAATGCAATAGCTTTTTAGTGTGGTGTCCAGCACCTTGGGCTTCTCCTAAAGGTTGTGGAAGGTGCTCTATAAATTAATAAATGAAACGACCTTGGCATTATATTGTTTTATAGAAAGGGCTTATGACGGTGGCGTCGACGTCTCATCAGCAAAACAAGTATAAGCATTTCCTCCATATCCAGCTCCGTCTCCGTTTTGTTTATTTTTCCGTCATGCAGACAGGAGGCTGCCACCTTGGAATCACGTGAGGGGAGAACGTGCTGTGATTGGTCACTTTGAAGATTTCAGCTCAGCCGACTGCTCACGTAGTGCGCACACGGCGAGTTTCTGCCCCCGATGGGCAATAGTATAACGCTGCAGACCCGGAGACGCCACTTTCAGGCTTCTATCCTTTTCGAGACAGCGACCTCTAACGGACAGATGTTTAACTGCAACCACACCAGATTCAGGCCAACGCCACTTTCAGGCTTCTATCCTTCTGTTAATAGCTTATTAGAAATACTTTCTATTAATTGCTTACTAAAAAATGTAATTGTTGTTAAAGCTTCAATTAAGTTGTTTTTCAAATGATTTAATTACTGTTAATTGCTGGCGAAGCATATTACCCATTATTTTTAGTCTTTTTTTTAAATGTCATTATTTTATTTTTATTTTTTTAATCTTTATTTACAAACAAACATGCCATTTGAAGATGTTACAAACTCAAAAGTAAATGCAAAAGAAGCAGTTAACATGCTACAGCACTGGTAGATACAAATGAATAGAACAACAAAAAGAACTGACAGCTTTCAATGAGGATACAGAGTTTCACATATAGAATGGTGATATCTCTTTGGGAAGTTCAGCTAGGATGTTAAATACATTTTCATTGTAATTGTTGAGGTATTTCAGAGACTTTAGATATAATCGAAAATCAGTTAGAAACGCATTGAAGGCAGGGGACGATTTTAAGATTCGTTGTTTGTGGGTAAAACATGTGGCTAAGCAGAGGATGGTGTTATAGCAGAGTTCCTTATCTTTATCTTTGAGTAGAATTCCAAAAATGATCATATCTTTAATGTGAACTGGGAAGGGTGTTTTTGGTTTGAGCCACATCTCTAGTTTTTTCCAAAATATTTGTGTTTTCTGACATTCATAAAAAATACGATCTAGAGCAGTCATTGTTATCAGTATTAAAATGAATTCTTAATATCTTGGATTGCTATGAAACTAGTCCAGGGGGCGGCGCTGTCTCAAAAACAGTAGAAGCCTGACAGTGGCGTCGGCCTCAAACTGGCGTCTCCGGGTCTGCAGCGATACCCTTCTCCCCGTGGGGCGGAAAGTATGAACCCGGTTTGATTTTCACCTCAGCGTCTCGTGAGGCAGAAAACTCAGCGAGTAATCTGCTGAGCAAACGGCCTCGAATGACCGGTAGCTCAGCTATTGGCTCTCGTGTGCAGCAGGCTTAAAGGTGGCTCCAGTTTTCACCAGAAACATGTTTATGACGATCAGCTGAGGAATTTCACCCTAAATTCAGCAAAAAATAATAATTTTTACTGATTTAACCCAAACTGCTCTAAAGCAGGAGGCAGCTTTTCACATTTGTTTAAATATTATGAATTTTATGATATTAAAATTAGACACATGGTTCCTTAAACAAGTTACATTAACTCTAAACCTTTTATCTAATTTTTTGTTTCTAACAGACTTTATTTTACTCGTTTTCCACTAATATAATAAACCTGATGCTGCATCGATTCTTTTGTCTAATACTGGATTTTTTTCCTTTTTATTAAAAGAAAAAACATCAAAAACTGTAAAAAGTGAAGAATGGTGGTAGAAATGGTAAAAAGGTTGCAGACGTCTGGATTATTATTATTTATGGTGTTTGATGTTTCTTTATAAACACCAGATGACGGTGACCCCTCCACCGTGTTACAGAAGGGAAACGTTTGGTTCCTCGTGCACACCTGTGAGTCCATCCTTCTACCTTCACTTTCACTGGGCTTCTGCTCAGAATGACTTTAAAAATAAGCCCAAAGTACCGGGCTTTCTACATTTTCTTCTTTTATTTCTGATTAATGAACCTGACCTGACCTCCAGGTGTCTTACATCGATTTAAGCTGCAGGATTTGCTACTATGAGGGATATAGAAACAAACACTACTCTTTATACAAAGGTACACTGAGATGCACGTGCACACACACACACACACACACACATGCATGCATGCAGCCGTGCACACACGCAGAGTTTCAGTCACAGACAGTGGTGGCAAAGGGCAGCGTACCACAGAGAGAAGGCCTATAATAGTTTTAACCCGGTGCTCAGGTGTGACTCGCCTTTGTCCAGATAAATGTCAGAAAAAAGCACAACTCCAGGGAGCGGGGGGTGGAGCATGAGTAAGGAAGAATGGAAATGTAGAAAAGTGAGTGAGATTTGTTGGAGATGGAAATTTCATCTGAAGAATCAGCAGAACTTTTATTCACATTTTAAATGACTCCGACGTTCCAGGTGCATCGTTTTAGCGCAGAGGTGCTGCTGTCTGGTCGACTCGCCTCAAAGTTACAGACTTTACGTCTTAGCTCTCTGACCGCCTGGTTTGTCCAACGACTGAACGTCTGTTTCTGCCAGGATTTCTCCGAGGGCCCGCGGTGACGTGGGGGGCTGGGAGCCCGCGCTCCGCTCTGTTCTCTCCACGCCTCAAGAGCCCCCCAGGGGGCCGAGAGGACCAACTCTGCCAGCCTCTCTCTCACACTCCCATCAGCCCCTACACACACACGCACGCACACACACACACACACACACACACACACACACACGCACACACACACACACTGACGTCAGCTGCTCCGGGCCTTCTCCCCTGGGTGCTACCAGAGCCCTTTGTTTCCATCCCCCTGCTCCCTCCCTGCCTTCCTCCTCTCCATCTCTCCTTCCACCCCTCCTTACTCCTCTCCCTGTCCTTTGTCCCTAGAAATAGCTGTCCTGCTTACTGCCTGATTGGAATTCACTTCACTGTGGGGAGTCACAGGGGAGGGCCTTTGTGTCCGTGATTATGTGTGCACATGCAAGTGTGTGTGTGTTTTTAACATGAACATCAGAGTTAGTGCGTTCCTAGTGCGTTTGTGTGTGTGTGTGTGTGTGTGTGTGAGAGAGAGATAGGTTACATGATGT
Source organism: Aphyosemion australe (assembly GCA_006937985.1). Classification (NCBI taxonomy): domain Eukaryota; kingdom Metazoa; phylum Chordata; class Actinopteri; order Cyprinodontiformes; family Nothobranchiidae; genus Aphyosemion; species Aphyosemion australe. The sequence goes on from SSNS01000063.1 coordinate 1,286,605, forward strand.
TTCATGTTTACAGGGAGATTATTTTTATTTTCTTGACTCAAACGTTGCTGCAGCGGGAAATCTGCATGAATCCTGATTAAGAGCCTCTCCTCACATCGCAGATCGATTTTGAGCTGAAGTCGGTTTGATTTGCAGCATGAAAACATGGTGATTTTTGTTTTACGTTGATAAAAGTCAGCTGTAGTCCCTCTAATTTAGTTTCTGCAGCCTTAATAATGCAGTAAAGAGGCTGTTAAAAGATGCTCCTGACAGTTCGGTTCATAATTCCTGCACCACAAGCTGAGTCGCACGCTGAGGTGGATGCATGTGATCATTGCTGTTTGTTTGTGTTTGTTAGCACAATTATGCAGAAACTATCCAACAAATCGCTGAGATACGTGGTAGAGAGCTGCAGCGCGAAAGCAGGAGTTACCTGGGCCGGTTTTGTTTTTACTGACTCAAACTGGTGAATTTCTTCAGACAGGAAGATGAACTTTTAGCAAACGCTGGCGACAAAGTGTGATGGAAATGGCTAAAATGGTTTTCCTCTGTAGGATTGCTGGACTCAGAGAGAAGGAAGAGAAGAGCTCCTCCTCATGGACAGGAGTCGGCTCCTGGTCGTCTTCCTCTGGAGGTTTTCTGGGCACTGGGAGGAGACCTCAGAGCAGACCTTAGAGCTTTCTGGAGGGAATGAATATCACCTCTGGTCTGGTAACATCTTGGAATCCAGCTGGATCTGGTACCTTGGATAAGCGGATGGTTGGATGAATCTCAGGTCCTCGGTCTTGTTTAGCTGGAATTCTGACCGTTACAAAACTTCTCCAGATCCCTGCAGGCCTCTAGAACCCCTCTAGAACCCGTCTAGAACCCGTCTAGAACCAACCGGAAACTCGTCTCAGTTAAGTTTCTGTGAGTTAGAAAGTGCAGAAACGTGAGGCTTTGGGAGGAGTTGGAGACCAGATCATTTTCACGACTTTCCCAGAGTTATGGTTCGGGTTAGAACGCTAACCCTAACCCGAACCTCAGTGTGTTTGTGAGATTAAAACCAGGAATAATTTGTGATTAAAGTGTCATCAGAACCAGATCAGGCTGAATCCAACAGAATTTTTTTTATTTTGCTTTTCAAAACGGTTTTGCGTCTCCAACCAGTCACCGAGGGTGTGACGTGGATCCATCCCGAGTTACAGCCGGTGGTGAGATAATAAAAAACAAGAACACCGTTTATAGAAGCGTGAGGTTTTCCTGACTCCTGCCGGGATAATCCAGACCTCTGGATTGAGATGTTTGTATCCCAGGTGTCGGTGCTCACCCTGCAGATGTCACTTTTCTATCTGCTCTGTGTGTTTTTGCACGTACGAGTTCGACGGCGCTCTGCGAGTCTTCATTGTGTTTTCTGCCTGTGTGTTTTTGTTTTCACGCTTGCTTCTGCTCCCAGCAAGAATCCGAGGATTGGGGTTAAGGAACAAGAGAATTCCTCCCTCCTAGTCCCTCTTTTCCTCCCCCCGTCTTTGACTTTCCCCTCTGTTTGAGTCTCTTTCTGCATCACCCCTGCAAGTGGGATGTCTTAAAATATTAACCAATCTGCGCTTCTTTTTTTCAAATATGATAGAAAACACACTTCTGAATAAGTCAGGAGCAAAGCTTGCCAGGGAGCGCTGCAAGAAGGGGCAATCAAATAAACAGCACAAGACAAACAACGAGGATGGAGGGGAAGAGATGGAGAGGTGGATCTGGAATCATCTCTTCAGCAGTCAGACTGCTCCAGTTTCATCGTCTAACTCCGTTCTGCTCAGAGAAACTCGGTGAAGTTGCTGCTGGACGCTCGGGCGGCTCTGGGTCGCGTTCAGGTTTTTATCTGGTCCTCCGCGCTGCCGTCTCCACTACCACACTCTGCTTCTGAGGGGGTGTTTGGGCGAATGGGTGGTGGACCGAGGTGGGTTTTGGTTGGTGGAGCGAGAGGATACCCCCCCCCCCCCCTTCAGGCTGCCAAGCCGTGCGGCCTGCGAACGTGCAGATAAAACTGTGAGGCTGTGAAGTCAGAGGAGCTCAGTCTTGTGTTCAGAGATTTGTCTGCTCCTGTGTTCTGAGTGCATTTGGTTCTTTACTGTGTCTGCTGGGGAGTTGGTCCTCAGAGGCCAGAATGGTGGGGGTGGGGGGGTGGGGGGGTCTGCGGTGACAGCTGCAGGGGGAGGGGGTGCTGACTGCTCACTGGCTGATAAGGAGAGGGGGGGGTCATAACTGCACGCCGTCAAATGCAAACGCTCCAAAGCTAACGGAGACGGGTCGAGCTGGATCGGGACGATGAGGGTTCAGTCCAAACTCCTCTGAACCAGGACCGGTCTGGGACAGAACCAGGGTCAGAACCAGGAGGGTTTTAGTTTGGGCTCCTCTAAGGTTCACATTCAGGTTTAAAACCATAGAAAAAGATGACACATTGTTCTGGAGGCGAGAATTACTTCATTCATGTTGATCCGTGATCAAATAATCTGAAACGCAAAAATCTGATTTTTTTGGTGGGTTCGTGAACGCATCGCTGCCAAACAGCACCAAAACACTCCGTGTTGGATAACCATCACCGAGAACTAATGCAACATGTTTAACATGTGGAGGTTCTCAAAATCCTCCTCAAGTCATTCAAATTTAAAATTCAATTGATTCCACCGCTAGTGTTCCAGAGAAGTCGGTATCGGCCCTTAAAACCAGAATCGGTGCATCCCAGACAAAATTATTACAAAACCGAATTTTATTTTCATTCAACAACAAATTAAAATATGAAATAATCAGAACAAACGTACTTCTGTTAGCCCCGCCCCCAGACAATCTGACCAGTCAGCACGTTCTCACCTGGTTTGTAGTTTTCTCTGAAAAGAAACCGACTCACAGGAAAAATGTAACCATGAACACATGACCAGTAGAACCAGTAGACCCAAACGGTTCTGTTAAAGATAAGGTTGACTTTAAGAAGCACCTGTGCAGGTAAAGATGATTAAGATTCTGAGCAGGTTCTGGATAAAAACCTCCTGTTAAGGCTGATTCTGAAAGGAAAGCTGCAACAATAACCCTAACGTAAACCGATGGGCTGATTTTTATCTCTACTTTGCTGAAAGCAGCAGGCCTGAAGCTTTTATGTTTGCTTTCACCTGAAGCAGCCTCATCCTCCCTAACCAGACCCACCGTGTCGTCTATAAATCCACCCTGCAGCCTGATCATCGCCGCTCGTCTTTCCTGATGTAATATTAGCCCCCATCAGTCCTTAATTATTCATATTTTAGTAACACAATCCAAGTTAACAGTTCAAACATTAGTACATAATAAAACTCCTGAGGCTCTGCTTTTAATTTAATTCCTCTGCTTAAATTAATTTTAGGGCGTGCTTGTGCTTTTAGCTAGCTCCTCCGCAGCGGTGGGGGAGGGGGGGGTGGAGGAGATGCAGGAATCAGGCTGAGGGGAGACGGATGATCTGCAGGTGGAGGAGCAGAAATGCAGGTGTTCGTGTGTGTGTGTGTGTGTGTGTGTGTGTGTGTGTGTGTGTGTGTGTGTGTGTGCGCATAATCTGACACATCCACAAACACAACGGCTTTAAGATCAGGAATTTTAGCTTCTTGATTTAAAAGTTCAGATTTTGGTCCATCTGAGATCACAGCTGGAGGACATGCAGGACAGGAGGACAGGAGGGAGGACATGCAGGACAGGAGGACAGGAGGGAGGACATGCAGGACAGGAGGACAGGAGGGAGGACATGCAGGACAGGAGGACAGGAGGGAGGACACGCAGGACAGGAGGACAGGAGGACAGGAGGGAGGACATGCAGGACAGGAGGACAGGAGGGAGGACACGCAGGACAGGAGGACAGGAGGGAGGACATGCAGGACAGGAGGACAGGAGGGAGGACACGCAGGACAGGAGGACAGGAGGACATCTGAAGGATGGTTCTGATGACCAAACAGCTGATTTAACATCAAATCTTAAATAAGTCGAAACGTTTCTAACGTCTGTAGACACATACTGGTGTTGGATATCTGAAGGACGCACGCACACTCTGCCTCATGTGTGAATTTAGCAGTGTGTGTGTTTACGTGTGACCGCGAGGCGTTCATGTCTCATATCGTCCTCCTCTGTCGACGTCTCTGGTTTTGTTTTCTGCTTTTTCCCGTTGAGGAGTCACAGCAGGAAGTGTGTGTGTGTGTGTGTGTGTGGCAATTTATCCACAAAAGCCTCCTTCATTCCACAGCCACATTCTACACACACACACACACACACACACACACACACACACACACACACACACACACTGAGCTGAGTGGCGGATATAAGTTGTAATTACGGGACCCCCTGGCCTCACTCTCTCTGTCTCTCTCCCCCTCCGTCATGCTGGCCTCTCCCCTCTTTGATCTTGTTTCATGTCACCAGCTTACACACACACACGCGCGCACACACACACACACACACACACACACACACACACACACACACACACACACATGCACTTTCCCCATAAATCCACCTTTGTTTCTGTCTGTGTGCCCCTGCCCCTCCCTGAGTGCCTTAGCGATACTTTCTCTTGCAGTGTGTGTGTGTGTGTGTGTGTGCGTGTGTGTGCGCGTGTGTGTGTGTGTGGTCTCTACTGCCGCTGGGTTTTGGATTTTTGCTTCTTCTTGATGGAGTCGGGTCTGAGACTGGACAGGTAAAGAGTGAAGGACACGCCCACACACAGGAGCACGAGCACCTGAACCTCCCGGTTCCTGTGATAAAATGCACCCCCCTCCCGTTTGGAGCCTGTAATGTTTGTGTGTGTTTATGCAGATGACTTTGTGGATGCTGCGAGCATCCCGGTGTGCCTTCTCCCTCTCCATGTCTCCTGCCGTCTGTGCCTCTAATCCCTGAGTGTGTCAGTAATGGCAGGTCCAGGTGTTCTGCTCTGCTCGGCTCCGCCCCCAGGGACTCCTCTTCCATGTGTGTGTGCATGTACTCGTCTCACCGGGGGTTTAGGAGCTGTGACTAGGGGGGCTGTCCGGGATCCCGTCCTCCAGAAGGGAAGGGAGGGATGGGGGACGTTGGGCCGGGGGTACCCGCCTCACACAGCCTGCTCCTGGACGTCCCTTGGGCCCCAGACCCCCTCTACTGTTGTCCCCTGGGACTTCAGCAGCCTCGTTATCCCCCCCGCCTCTCCTTCCTCTTGTTTTCTCTCCTGATCCCCGCTCAGACCCACCTCCTGGCAGTCTAAACCGAGGCCTTGCAGGTTTAGAAGAAATGTTTATTTTCGCTGCTCCGCTAGACATAGTTTTTGTTTGTGTTCTGAACCACTCCAGCTGCTGGCATCACTTATTTATGGGTCTATGGAGTAGGTGGGTGCAGGCGGACCTGTGTGTGTGTGTGTGTGTGTGTGTGTGTGTTGATTCATCCATCACTTGTAGGTAAAGTCTGTTTAAAGTGACACGTTCATGATTCCATACGAGGATATGAGGAAGGTGCGACGCGGATAACGCCTCCAACTCAGCTCTTCATGGTTGCAGCTACGCCTGTTGTTGTGGTTAAGTGGGTACTTTAGTAACAGGAATGTGTGTGTATATGTGTGTGTAGTTGTTGGTGTGTGTGTAGGTATTTGTGACTCAGGTGAGTGTGTTTCTGGGTTAGTGAGCGGTCTGCTCGTCCACCAAACCTCATTCTTATAAATAGATGATATAGCCGCTGGCATGCACACAATTGGACTGCCAAGTGTGTGTGTGTGTGTGTGCGTGTGTGTGTGTGTCCTGGAAGCCTGTGTGCATTCTTTTGTGTAGCGCTTGTGTGTGTTGGCGTGTTGTTGTTGTTTATTTAACACTCCTGCTTGACAGCTGGTTCTTATTTTTTAGCAAACAAACAGAAAAGACGGACAGAGCGAAGGGCGGGAGGAGGAGGGAGGAGAGGGAGGTGACTGCGTGGGTGATTTAGGAGCGTTATTACCTGTGTTAGGCAGGAGGAGCAGGAAGACGGTGTTTTGTTGCATGTTGATGAGATCCGTGTCAGGTCGTGTTTAGGATGAATCCTGCTTCCCTCTCCACCGAGTCGGCGTCTCCTCGGCTCCTGACCTGACATCAGAGCTGCTCCATCACCTGCTTCATGCTGCTTCCTGCTGACATCAACACTGATTCAGGTTTTCAGATCATCGGATTTACCTGATTAACCCTTTAAAGGCAGTTTTACCCTCAGATGGTTTTTGTTGAAAGGCCTTTTCTTTCTTTCTTTCTTTCTTTCTTTCTTTCTTTCTTTCTTTCTTTCTTTCTTTCTTTCTTTCTTTCTTTCTTTCTTTCTTTCTTTCTTTCTTTCTTTCTTTCTTTCTTTCTTTCTTTCTTTCTTTCTTTCTTTCTTTCTTTCTTTCTTTCTTTCTTTCTTTCTTTCTTTCTTTCTTTCTTATAAAGCTCTTCGGCTGTAAATCAGGATTTAAATCAGGTCCAGAGGATTAATAAAATAAATTCACGTCTCTAAAATCAACCTTTCTATTCACTAAAGCTCTGAAACGACATCAAAACATCAGTTAAATGTGTAATTGTTTTAGTTTTAATGACTTGGTTTAGATTAATTTAATGAATAATTGTTTTGATGTTTGCGAGGTCCCACTGATACCAGTTTGGTTGAATTAACATTGTACGCTAAGGAAAAGCTCTTATTTTAGGACGTTGTTGTTTGAGTGTTTACAGTCAGCTGATCAGCTTGTAGAAAGATGGCCGCCACAGCTGATCACAGTCAGCTGACTTTATAAACACCAGAATCGTGACTTTTACAGACTGAGGGTCGATAACGGATCGGGAAGATGCAGCTCGCTCTGGCTTTCATGACCTTTGTTTTCTTGTTGTTTACATTAATAGTTGTTTACATTAATAGTTGTTTACATTAATAGATGTTTACATTAATAGTTGTTTACATTAATAGTTGTTTACATTAATAGATGTTTACATTAATAGATGTTTACAGTAATAGTTGTTTACATTAATAGTTGTTTACATTAATAGATGTTTACATTAATAGTTGTTTACATTAATAGTTGTTTACATTAATAGTTGTTTACATTAATACTTGTTTACATTAATAGATGTTTACATTAATAGATGTTTTTTACTCTGTGAGGTGGGACAAACTTGTCATCTGTCCACCCACCCCCATCCTTCGCCCCCTGCCCCTAACCTTCTGCCCTCCAACACAGTTGCACGCACACACACACACACACACACACACACACACACACACACACACACACACACACACACACACACACACACACACTGCCCATATGGAGCAGTTGGCGCCCGAAAGCAGCCGGACCCATTCCCAGGGCAGGAGGTGAGGGTCCCCACAGGCTGCACAGAGCGGCCGGGTCTCGGACAGCCGCCTGGCAGACCGCGTCCCGCGTGAGACACGAAGCCAGCAGCAGAGCTCTCTGATGTGAGTCTAGACCCAGCTGAAAAGGTGAGATCAGAACCGGGTCGCTCTCTCCGTGTCTCTGCAGCAGAACCGTTTGTGTTCGGGTTAGACGGACGACACAACAGGTAGTTTCAGCCTCACAATACGACTTGTCAAAGAATCCGTCTTACAGCGCCGTTCTCATTATGCATGGCAGCCAATCAGCTGTGCTTAGCTTGCTGGTTGCCATGTCAACACATGGTAATCACGCAGCCAGGTAGAGACCTGTGTTTTCTGCCTGAGATTATTCCGAGGCTGCAGAGCCCACATCATTTATCGTTCATCGTCAGCAGACCCCCTCAGTTCCTTTGTTGCTTCTTCAAAAGGAAAACATTTAATTCCTTCTCAGAAAACAGGATGAATCCTTTTTAGTTTCCAGAGCCTCCTAAAGTATCAGATAACCAAGAGTGTGCATTTTATTAAAGAACTTTAGACTGAAGCTGCAGGAGCAACAGGAATGTATTGCTTATCCACAAACGTCACGATTAAAATAGGACTTTAATTGTGTTTGCATGTCTGCTGAAAGCCAGAATGAAGCCAAGGGTGGAAGTTGTTTTTCTGCCCCCTGTGGAGAGTCTGGGGCTGCATGTGTGCACGCCTGGGGCAGCCTGGGGCCATCGGAGGGGGCCCAGGGAGCGGCGGAGGGAGGGATGAAGCTAGAGTGGAATGGAGGGATGGAAGGTCAGCAGGGGTCCTGCAGGGAAAGGTGCCCGTCTGGGCGGACGGCCAACCAGAAAGGTGGAACGGAGAGTTAGATGGTCGGATCGCAGGAACAGCAGTGCAGGAAGGAAGCTCATGGGGAGGTGTGGCGAGGAAGACGGGCAGAGAGGAGAGTTCAAATCTAAACACATTCATGTGAAAAACCCTTAAAGGTTCCTTTAGAATACTCAGACTCAAATGCACATTTTCTTCATTTCTGGTTTTATTGTGCCTGTTTATTTTATGTTTCCCACATTTCGGATGTTTGCTGAGCCGTAGCTGCAGGTAGGAGGAGGTTTAACTCCTGCAGCAGCAGCTCTGGGAAGTGAAACCCTTTTGCTGCTACCAGCTGAGCTCCTTTGATTCAAACATCAAAGCAACAGAGAAAGCATGACCTGCATAGATCGGATTTCCATTTCTGGCGTTTTACAAACATTTTCATTCTCAACAAACTAATTAAACAAATGTTGCTGCTTTCAGTTTTCCCTTCGTACCAACATTTCAGTTCAGAATTATACCTGTTGCTGGTTTTTACTGTTCTTCTGCTGAGGGTTCATCATTATTTGGGTGAAAACCATAATTTAAGTAATTTAGTTCTCATCTTGTTTGGAAACACTCAGCATCATTTCCCTCCTCAGACAGGAACACACCTGAATGCTGCCGAGCGCCTTGTCAAAATAAAAGCTTCCAATTGGTTTTTTATCGTGATTTGTGTTCACTTAATCCGTTTTTCACCCTTAAATATTTCAAACAAATACATTCACGGAAGTTTCCAGAGTTCCTGTTTTAAGGAGACTGCAGTTACTGATTTCTGTCAGTGGGTGGCAGAGTTGAGCTGCCAGATAAAAGCTGCTACGGAAGCCTGGATGTCCAAACAGGAAGTGAGCAAACAAAGCTGGTTAGTGTCAGATCTTCAGCGTAAAAAACACCTGATGGAGAGGAGGACTCAAACTCACCTTTACTAAAACTTTATTAAACCTTGGTCCATGAAAGCATTTTACTACCAGCTGCAGCAGCAGATGATGTCCAGCTCCTTGAGGTGGTCTGGTGTTGCATCCATCAGGCTCCTGGCCTGGGTGATGCTGCAGAGATCATTGCTGCTGGCCCATAAATTCATGTAGAATGATGTCTGTAATGGTAATAACTGGTGAGGGTCTGGGGATGACATCGTGTTTAATTCATTCAGAGTTTCTCTTTGTGTGTGTGTGTGTGTGTGTGTGTGTGTAGATGGTGCTTGAACAACAAGACTCTGATCAGTGTGTCTCTTCATTAGTGTTTTACCGAGTCTGTGTCCTCCACATGTTGTCTCGCTGTCTGGCCTATTAGAGCGGCATGCAGGAGGGACTGTGTGTGTGTGTGTGTGTGTGTGTGTGTGTGTGTGTGTGTGTGTGTGTGTGTGTTCAGGTGGACTCAGGCGGTCCGTTTAGTTGTTTTCTGGTTTCTTTTTTTAATTTCAGACCCCCGGGTTCTTTCCTTCACTCTCCTCCTTCATCCCACCATTTTTCCCTCTTTTCCGGAGTTCAGAGTCTGTCCATCTGGAACGTCCTCCCCCCCTCCTCTCCCCCAGTCCCGTCCAGGCTGAGACACGGGGGTGAAGGCCAACACCAGTAGGGGAGGAACTGTTGGAGACATGGAGGGACAGAGGGAGAGGAGTCGGAGCTATAATGAGTAACAACATGAAAGGTGACGGAGGGAGGGAGGGAGGGAGATGAAGACAGAAGAGGAGTGGGACTGCTGAGGACAGAGGGAGGGATAAAGAATAGAGAGAATGGATTGGAGAGGAGAAGATGAAGCAGGAGGCCCCATGGTCGGCTTCCCTCCATTCGCTCTATTTTAGAGAGGAGGAGGAGGAGGAACAGCATGTGTCAGCGGCCGCCTGCTCCTTCCTCTTCCCGTATTTTATACACTTTCTCCTCTCCTTTTCCCTCCCCATCCTCTCTCCTCTCAAGGACCCTTCTCTAATTTAACTTTTCATTGAAATTTTCTCCGCCCCCCTCCCTCCTCCCTCCCAGTCCTCCAGTTTCTCCCAGTTTGCCGTTCGGCCTTGTCTCGCCAGGTCCCCTTGTGGCCGGCTGACAAAGGCGCCGTTAAAAAGCCGTGTGATCCTCCATTTTAGCGCCAGCCACGCTAGTCAGAGGATTAGGGCTCTTTAATGACGCTAATCTCTCCTTCTCTTCTTTCTCACCCCCCACCCCCCCACCTCTGTAGCGTCTCTCTCCCTTCCCTCTCTCACCTCATCCTGTTGAACTTGTAACGATTTCACTTCCTTTTTAAACATCTTTGAATTTGTTTTCTCATCTGAATCTAAAAAGGACCAAAGTGGAAGCATCTGGTTGGTACGGCGTCTCTCTGAAGCTGTGGCTGCATCCCGTTGCTATGGCAGCGGGGGGCGTCTGGATCAGCATTTATAGGCGCTCTGCGTCGTAACGCAATGCTTAGGTTACAGGAAAGTGATCCTGCCCTCTGACTTTTACGGGCTCTGGGTCTGGAGCAGATGCAAGTCCAGTTTTTCTGTCATCACGGGGTCTCGCTCCGCAGTCGTGATGTCACTCAAAGAGGGCGGAGTCTCTAGAAACATAAGGAATTTTATATTATGCCATGTAAAGATTATGACATCACATCTACTTCAGAGACGCTGTCGTGATGTCACTCAAAGAGGGTCCCGGCGCTCCGGTGAAGGGCGTTCCTCTCGGTGGGAAAACATGCATCCGAGTTTTAGTTATGGATGCTCGATACTGGGAAAAATTCACTTTACCATTACTTCTAACCCTGAGAAATTAGTTGTATTATTGTTGAACCCAAAAATGAAGCTGATCTCAGATCAAATCAGATTCTAGGAACCAGAATCATTGGAGCGGGTAGGGGGGGGGGGTCACGCTGCTGGTGTCTTACAGGACTCCCATTATGATGCTCCTCACTCTGGATTCTGGGAAGTCTGAGGTGAAGCCCTAAACCTGATTCCCACACAGTTCCAGAGCGATTCCCACCTTCAGGAATGTGATTGAGACCTCTCCGGTGAAATGAGACCCCGGCGACCCTGCGGAGGGTCGGTCAGAAGTCTAGGTGGATCCTGGAACTTCCCGGATGAGTCTGGTCACCAGACCACACTCTGGTAAACTAAATCTGGCAGGAAGACATTATTTTTCCGTATTGAGCTGAAACCCGTCAGAATGTGCAGCCGGTGTGAGCGGAGCTGACTGGTCCAGGGAGGAACTTCCTCATTAGGAGGGAATAAAATGATGCTTGACTGGAATTTAGGATGAGGTTTTTATGAAGGGAGCAAAGATCCAGACCAACATCTGTAACAGCTGCATTCATCTCTCCCGCCTCCCTTCATGACTTTTATTTATTCCTTCTTTAAATTAAAGTTGTTCCTGCTTCCAGTCGGGTTTATAACTCGGAGCCTCGGGAGTCCCCCTGCAGAGCTATGTTTGCTCATCGCAGCGCCCACGTTTTCACCGCCGTCGATTCATCACACGAAGCTCCTTTCCACCTTCTCAGCGAGGCGTAATCCACCGTGGAGCAGGTCCACCTACAGGGTGGAGGTCTGAGCCGGTTCAGGTGTTCTTTAGAGGCTGCTGCTGGGGTCGGGTGTTTCCCTCCTTCTCCATCCCAGATTTTCCATCTTCCCTCTCAGATTGGTTTCTGTCGGAGCTGATGCAGCATCAGATAGGAGAGGATGACAAACAGCCTCTGCTCTCTTTACATTTTCCAGGCGAATGCTAAACAGCTCCAGCGTGCTGCTTCAGCGCACAAAGAGGAGCAGAACAATATCAAGCATTATTCAGCCCCCTCTTTTGTTGCCTCAAATCCATTCTGAAGTGTCTATTAAAGGAGTTGTGGCCTTTTTGTCGCCTCTGTGCGAGACTACACAGGGGGGGGGGGAACAGGAAAGGAGCAGCATAATCTGCTCTGTGTGACAGATAAAGGGAGAGAGAGTATCGCCATCTTTCTGCTCTGTTCTCTGCATCTCCTAATCGCTTTTCTGACGTTTCAATCTGCCAAGGCCCTAATGAAAATATGATGAGGCGGATCTATGGTCCTTGGGGATGGATGGAGGGATGGAAGGAGGGGTGGCTGCTGAGGGAGGATGAAGGGAGAGAAAATACACTCTGTCCTTATTTCTGGGCTCCGTTGGGGATACATAGTTCTTGGAGCTTTTTATTTAGATGTTGCCGGAGTGAGTCTCTCTCTCTCTCTGCTCTGTTTTATCCTCTCTTTATCGCTGCCATCCTCATTTTTCTTATGTATATTTATGTGTGAATGTGTGTCTGTGTGAGCAGGATAAATGTGTTTATCTTTTTGTTTATGTGCTCTTTTTTCATATGAACTCCCACCGGCTGCTTCTTTGCCTTTTGCCATCTGAGAAAGAGGAAACTTCTTCTTAATCATTCCAGTTCACCCTGTTTTACCCCCTGTCTGAGCGCTCCTGCCTCTTTATTTACAATCCTGCAGCTGTGTGCAGGAGCGCAGCGTTAGGAGGTTAAAACCGGCCTTTCTGTGTCTGTCTTCCATCAGACGGCGATGACGACCCCGCAGCTCTGTCCTGGGTGCCGTCATCGCCCTCCAGTAAGGACGTTGCGTCGCCCTCCCAGATGCCCGACGGCTGCTGTGACCTCGGCATGGCCACCGGAGGCGAGGAGGAAGGAGGCGCCGGGCTGCCGTACCCCTGCCAGTTCTGCGACAAATCCTTCAGGTACCTCCGTTATCGTGGCGGACCGGAACGCTCCGTGAACGGCCGGCCGACGTCACGGCTGGATGTTGAGCTCATGAATATCTGTGTGTGCATAAATAAACTACAGTCTGAGTATTACCATAATAAAGTGGAACACAAAGGCAACAGTAAAGGGAATGAGGTGAATACATTTCTCAGCAGCCTCTCCGGGGACTCAGTCAAGATCCATTTTAAGAACAGCTGTCTTCCACACACTCCAGAGTCATCATCATCACTCTCCCTATTAATCGTCCTGCCTGGCTCTTACCTTATTCTGTCATTCTTTATCTCCGTCTGTCGGCTTTGTTTTAGAAAAGGACGGATTTATTTAGACCCTTAAAACGAAACATTGCAGTCTGGTTACCGATTCGCCCGTTGGTGTTTACGTACCGTGGCCGGTAAATTTCTCTCTTCTGGGTCAAGTCAGCAACACAATCACACCTGTAGACGGTAAAGACTTGTGTCAAGCTGCTCAGAAATGCTAAATAATCTCAATCTCACCGTTCTACGCCTCATATCAGCAGCAGAACACGAACCCCACGAGGGTCCACTTAATGTCCTCTAATGAAATATTTAGTCCACAAGTTCACGATGTGATGATGGTTAACGCGTAGGTTGTGGCACCAATGCTCAGACGTATGGTGTATGTATGGTGTAGCTCTATTTCACCACTAAACGTAGCTCAGAAACGACTCAGAAGCTACAGATGTGTCATTAGGCAGGTGTACACCAGGTGTTTATGTCTGACAGCTGATGGTCCTCATGTCTCCTCCTGACCTCCTGCAGCCGCCTGAGTTACCTGAAGAGACACGAGCAGATCCACAGTGACAAGCTGCCCTTTAAATGCACCTTCTGCAGCCGCCTGTTTAAACACAAGAGGAGCAGAGACCGCCACGTAAAACTCCACACAGGTACGCGTCTACACAGGTACACCTGTACACAGGTACACACCTACACAGGTACACACCTACACAGGTACACACCTACACAGGTACACACCTACACAGGTACACACCTACACAGGCACACGCTAACACCTGCAGGTCAAAGGGCCCATTTCTAGGCTACATGTTTTCATGTAAATCTCACCTGTCTATTTTTGCGGCTAAATGGCGTCAGACACGTTACTTTTAATCAAGTTCAGTTTGGAGAAAACAAACTAAAACATTAAAACGAATCCAAACGTTTTATTGAATCCTGTTTGTTTGTTTTTCTGATTAAACTAGGAGATAAGAAGTACAGCTGCCAGGAGTGTGAGGCTGCGTTTTCTCGCTCTGATCACCTGAAGATCCACCTGAAGACTCACAGGTCCGTTCTTCTGAACCTGTGTCGAAGCGTTTCTGCAGCAGCGGTTTGATTTTTTAGTTTCATTAATTATTTATTTGTTTTAATGCAGCTCCAGCAAACCGTTTAAGTGTTCCGTGTGTAAACGAGGCTTCTCCTCCACCTCGTCGCTGCAGAGCCACATGCAGGTAAACAGATTTAATTTCTTCTGTTTATGATGACGGTGAGGTTAGGAGGTGCAGCAGGTGTAAGCTGAGTGCTGAAACGTTCCTCAGGCTCATCGTAAGAACAGAGAGCATCTGGCTCTGAGAAGTGAGAAAGATGGAGGGAAGAAAGGAGCGGGAGGAGAGGGCGACCTGGAGCAGGATCTGTACATGTGTGATTACTGTGAGGAGACGTTCAGCCAGACGGACGAGCTGGAGAAACACGTCCTGACCAGACACCCCCAGCTGTCGGACCGCGCTGACCTGCAGTGCATCCACTGTCCGGAGATCTTTCTGGACGAGGCGTCGCTCCTCACGCATATCGAAACGCAGCACGCTAACCGCAAACACAAGTACGGCTCTGCTTTGCTTCCAAAAGTTCCCAAACCAGCTGAAAACCTGGAACTGATCCTGAATGCTTTTTCCAGATGTCCCGTGTGCTCGGAGCAGTTCTCCTCTGTGGAAGACGTCTACTGTCACCTGGACAGTCACCGGCAGCCCGACTCCTCCAACCACAGCGCCGCCAGTCCAGATCCCGCTCTGGGAAGCGTGGCCTCTATGAGCTCGGCCACTCCGGACTCCAGCGCCAGTCTGGAGAGAGGCTCCACGCCGGACTCCACGCTGAAACACAGCCAGGGCAGCGAGCGAGGCCGGAGGAGAGGCACGGATACTGGCGAGGATGTGGGGATCAGCCTGGGACATCAAGGTAACAGCTTATTTTAACAGCTCCATCCTCGCTCTACGTCAGATCTGTTTAGATCTCTGGTAAGGAAAGTAGCAGGAGATCGAGACTGGAAAAGGAGATGTAGCTCTTCTTCTTTTATGCCGTTTCCTCCGTCTTCCTCCTGTTCTTCACTCTTGTTTCTTCTTCTGCCGTTTGGTCAACAGCGTTGTGATGTTTTCAGCTCTTGTTGCTGAAGCTCCGTTGTCTGTTTCCACAGGCGCTGGAGGGAACTGGGGCAAGGTGACGTATTCCTGCCCTTACTGCTCCAAGAGGGACTTCCACAGTCTGGCCGTGCTGGAGATCCACCTGAAGACCATCCATGCTGATAAGCCACAACAGAGCCACACCTGTCAGCTCTGTTTGGAAACTCTACCGACGCTTTACAACCTCAACGAGC
Source organism: Aphyosemion australe (assembly GCA_006937985.1). Taxonomy (NCBI): domain Eukaryota; kingdom Metazoa; phylum Chordata; class Actinopteri; order Cyprinodontiformes; family Nothobranchiidae; genus Aphyosemion; species Aphyosemion australe. The sequence continues at coordinate 1,302,042 of SSNS01000063.1, forward strand.
ACGTCCGGAAAGCCCACCGGGCCAGCGGGGGGAATGTCGGAGCTGCGCCGGCGTTCCCCCTGCTGCAGTTCACCAACGTCACCGCGTTTCACTGCAACTACTGTCCGGACATGTTTGGAGACATCAACTCTCTGCAGGAGCACATCAGGGTGTCCCACTGCCTGCCTGGAGGGATCATGGCCGGGTCCACCACGCTAGGTGGGTCCAGTCTGAAGGGATGTGCGTCGTATCGGAGTAACATCCGTATCGGCTGATGTTTGGCGTTATATTGTACCGGTTTGATAAAGACAGCTGGGCCAGTAATCATTATGAGATGTGTCTATATTAATGATATCAGTGAATATCGGTTATCGGCTGTAAAAGCAATAATAATAATAATATTGGAACACATGTTCCTGTCGTCCAGCCCTAATAAATATCCTTAAAAGTGAATTTGTTTAAGTTTGACGTTGGGTTTCCCGTCCCAGAGGGGAACCACGCCTTCTTCTGCAACCAGTGCTCCATGGGGTTCCTGACGGAGTCGTCGCTGACGGAGCACATCCAGCAGACCCACTGCACCTCTGCCACTGGTGGTGGGACGGCATCGGGGGGGGTGGTGGCCAAGCTGGAGTCTCCCGTCCTCCAGGCTGCGTCTCAGTCCTTCATGGAGGTAAGAATCTGTTCATTCATTACATTATGACCCCTTGTCACCACAGACGAGTAAAAACAGAGGATGTTTTGTTGGTGAGGGCATCTGCAGGAGCGTTGATGTTTAACCACCTTTACAGGTGTACTCCTGCCCTTACTGCACCAACTCTCCTATCTTCGGCTCACTCCTCAAGCTCACTAAGCACATCAAGGAGAACCACAAGAACATCCCGCTGGCCAACAACAAGCGGCAGGCGAAGGTGGCCGACCTCAGCCCCGCCTCCTCCGACGTGGAGATCTCCTCTCCAAAACGCCACAGGCTGGGCGGGGACTCCACCCCGTCCATGGGAAGCAACGGGGACTATCCGTGTAACCAGTGTGACCTACGATTCTCCAGCTTTGAGGGATTCCAGGCACACCTGAAGTCACACCTGGAGATGCTACTGAGGCGCCAGTCCTGCCCACAGTGCAACAAGGAGGACTTTGATTCTCAGGAGGCGCTGCTTCAACACCTGACGGTGCACTACACCACCACGTCTACGCAGTACGTGTGCGAGAGCTGCGATAAGCAGTTCTCCTCCGTGGATGACCTTCAGAAACACCTGCTGGACATGCACACCTTCGTCCTGTACCACTGCACGCTCTGTCAGGAGGTCTTTGACTCTAAAGTGTCCATACAGGTGAGTGATACACCTGGCTACACAGGAAGTGTTTGTGAAGGTTCAACTCCTCCTGCCCTGAGTTCCTCTTTGGTTTTCTGTCATCCAGGTGCATCTGGCAGTGAAGCACAGCAACGAGAAGAAGCTGTTTCGCTGCACCGCCTGCGCCTGGGACTTCAGGAAGGAGGCAGATCTTCAGCTTCACGTCAAACATAACCACCTGGGTCAAAGGTCGGGCCTCCCAGGAGGCCTTGCAGGTACTTTAAGACGTCTCTTTTATGGGAAAAAGTCACCAGGAGGTGAAACAAAATGAATCAAACACAAACCTAAAAATGTGTTTTAGCCCAGTGATCGACAGCTACTGCTGGCTGACCTGTTCAAGATGGCTGCCACAGCTAATCACAAATATCTAAGTTTACAGATATGGAGCTAAAAGAGAGTCGTTCACGTCTAGAGAGGAACAGTTGTTTCAGGATTTGACTAAATGACGTTCTTTGTTTAAAAACCTCACGCTGTAGAGCATGCCGTCACCAGTGGCTAACGCTAGTTTTGTTTAATTGTGCAGGACTCAAACCCCGAAAGTGCATCTTCTGCGGGGAGACGTTTGGAACCGAGGTGGAGCTGCAGTGTCACATCACCACCCACAGCAAGAAGTTCACGTGTCGCTTCTGCGGGAAAACCTTCCACGCCATCTCCCTGCTGGAGAGACACCTGCGGGAAAAACACTGCATCTTCGATGGCAGCAGCATCACCGGCAACGGGGGAGGGACGGGGAGCAGCGGGAGTCAGAACGGGACCCCCAATGGGCTGGCTCAGACCTCCAAACGAGGAGCCGGAGGAGGAGGAGCAGGAGGAGGTAACGGAGGAGCAGGAGGAGTTGAAAGAGCAACGGTTGCAGCTGCTGAACAAGCAGATTTACAGAACATGCTGCTGAAGAGTGGCGCTGTTGGGGGAGGAGCCTCACAGGGGGGGGATGCAGCCAACAGCCACGAGGCCAGCGGGGGGGAGGAGGAGCTGGATAACTCCGAGCCCATGTACGCCTGTGACATCTGCGGAGCGGCCTACACCATGGAGTCGCTGCTGCAGAACCACCGGCTCCGCGACCACAACATCCGGCCGGGAGAGGACGACGCAGGTGAAGACGAGAATCTCTCTCTCAGACTTTTTCTGTTTGTTGGTTTAGCTCACGCGAGTCTGGTTCCAGGTTCCAGGAAGAAGAAAGCCGACTTCATCAAAGGGAACCACAAGTGCAACGTCTGCTCCAGAACCTTCTTCTCTGAGAGCGGTCTCCGTGAGCACGCTCAGACGCACCGCGGCCCTGCTAAACACTACATGTGTCCCATCTGCGGCGAGCGCTTCCCCTCTCTGCTGACGCTCACCGAGCACAAGGTACCGAGCCCGTGTGTGTGTTTGGGGACGGGGGGACATCAGTCACTGAGGACTCATGTAGGACACGCGTCAGCGCTAACAGAAGCTTAAACACACAACGCAGGAGAGCTGGCAGCTGAATGTGAAGGAGTTCTCTCTGGGATGGGACTGGAAGCAACCAGAGAGTCTCCAGAATGTCTCTAAATGTTCTCGACTGGTCAGAGGCTCCGCCTCTTAGGCTGCAGGACAAATGTTTCAGTCTGGAATCTGACCAACAACATTAGAGCCTTTTTATTAGCATGCTAGCACGGGTTGAAAGGGGTCATCCCTGGTGAGGAGACCAAAGGTCAAAGGTTAAGGAGTTTAACAGAGCAGGTGCCTGATCGTACAACACCTGCAGCATGTAGCTCTACGGCTCCGGCGACCTCCGTGATCTAAATCAGGCTGAAGGTGTGAGGTCGTCTTGGGCCAGCTGACCTCCTCCTGAACTTTCCTGGTAAATCTCTGGTTTGTGAGGAGCTGAGCTGCAGCTTCTGGCTGATATTAGACCGAATGCTGATGACATAACAACACAGCAGCTGCTTTCCTCTCGTCTTCCTGTTTCTCTAGTTTCATCTACAAACATGTTGCTCTGCTTTGAATTCAGACTTTCAAAACCTTAAATTGTCCCCAGAGGTGCAATTTATGCTGCAGGAAACTCCAGGAAAGAAATGTTTTAATGTAGGAGCAAATAAAAAACCTTGTGTAGCAGAGAAGAGCCGTGCTAACTGGGTTGGAAGTTCAAACCCGGGTTTCTTAAACACCTTTTAGGCCTACCAGCAGTCTTCCTCTATGTTTCCTTCCTGATGGACAAATAATTCCATTTAAAACAAGAATGACGATAAATAATAGATAAATGAAGCCTCTGTAGTTGTTAATAATTTAGCTGCTTCTCCTAAACGTATTCTGTTAAACTGATGCTGCACCCTGATGGTTTTATTCTCACCGCCCGTGTGCGTCTCCTCGCTCTCTTCCTCTCCCTGCAGGTGACTCACAGTAAAAGCTTGGACACGGGAACCTGTCGGATCTGCAAGATGCCCCTGCAGAGTGAGGAGGAGTTCATAGAGCACTGTCAGATGCACCCCGACCTCCGTAACTCCCTCACCGGCTTCCGCTGCGTCGTCTGCATGCAGACCGTCACCTCCACCCTGGAGCTGAAGATCCACGGCACCTTCCACATGCAGAAGCTCTCCACCGGCTCGGCGCTGGGAGGAACCGCCGGCGGAGGAAACGGAGGAGCGGGAGGAGGGAACGGCTCGGCCTCGTCGTCTCCCAACGGGCAGCTGCAGCAGCACAAGCTGTATAAATGCGCCTTCTGCTTGAAGGAGTTCAAGAACAAAGGAGATCTGGTGAAGCTGGATGTGAACGGGCTGCCGTACGGCCTCTGTGCTGTGTGCATGAGCAGGTAGGAGGTGCTACGCTAACCCAGCAGGTAAAAATATATAAGATACGGTTCCAACATCAGCTAAAACAAATCAAAATGTTCCAACAGGGGAACAAACGGTCAGAGTCCGAGCCAGGGAGGAGTGGTGATACCCGCGGACACGCAGGTAGAGAAAGGTGCATCCGCGCTCAGGTGTCCGGAGTGTGGGGTGAAGTTTGAAAGCTTGGAGGACTTGGAGAGTCACGTCCAGACGGATCACCCAGAGGTCAGCCCTGAAACCAGCGCAGCAGGAAAAAAGGCCGAAGCCTCACCTGCACCCAAGGTGAGACCACCAGAACTACACTCACACCGCTAGGCCCAGGTGTGACCCAGATGTGGTCCTGGTACACACATGCTAACAGGTGTAGCATCATGCTTCTGTTAGCACAGCGTGCTGCGTGTGATGCTCAACGATAACACAAACAAACATCAGACAGAAGTAGCTCTGCTGAGCAGAGGTGTGGTTCTGATGAGTCAGCGTCTCACCTGCAGCAGACAGCAGCCAGAGCCGTCTCAGCTCAGAGACTCGGGCTAGAAACAGCTTCTGCTGCAGGTGAGACGCTGATGAATCAGATCCACTTATTTAAAAACGGAACCTGATACCAGAGATGGAGATGTTTATGCTGGAGAGAGAGTGTGTGTGTGTGTGTGTGTGTGTGTGTGTGTGTGTGTGTGTGTGTGTGTGTGTGTGTGTGTGTGTGTGTGTGTGTGTGTGTGTGTGTGTGTGTGTGTGTGTGTGTGTGTGTGTGTGTGTGTGTGTGTGTGTGTGTGTGTGTGTGTGTGTGTGTGTGTGCGTGTGTGCGTGTGTGCGTGCGTGTGTGCGTGTGTGTGTGTAACTCATGTACGTGTCAGTGGAGCTCCGGCGGGTCCTGGTGCATCTTTGTGGGAGCTGTTCGCTCTACTTGATATTGACAGCCTAGGTTCCCCGGGACCTGCCGTTGTGTGTGTGTGTGTGTGTGTGTGTGTGTGTGTGTGTGTGTGTGTGTGTGTGTGTGTGTGTGTGTGTGAGAGAGAGAGAGAGAGAGAGAGAGAGAGAGAGAGAGAGAGAGAGAGTTCCCAGGGACTCTCTGTCTTACCTGCACCTTTGTTTCTGCTTACTCTAACAGCACAAAGCAGACAAAGTAGGATTTTTCTGTGTGTGTGCGTGTGTGTGTGTGTGTGCGTGTGTGTGTGTGTGTGAGAGAGCAGGGCCGTTGTGTATTTTGTCTGTGTTCGTGCATGACTGATCTCTATGTGCTGTGAATGGATAAGTAGATCAGCTCCTCATCCTTCAGCTCATCCCTGTTTTCTGTTTTTCTGATTTCTTTATTCTTTTGTTTTCTTCTCCGTTGTTTTTGTTTCACATCTCAAACTCTTTTATTACCACTTTGCTTCCGTTCATTAGACAGCAGCACAGCTTAGGTTTACACTTCCAGGGTGGAGAAGGACAAGCATTCACCTCTGAAGCTTCATTCCTGAGCTCAGCGGCTCGTTTTCCTGCTGACTGTGTTTTTACCATCCTGGTTTAGCTTTACTCACTCACTTGTGCATCTTTATTTGTAACATTGATGTTTTTGTCTTTTATTCAGAAAAAGACCTACCAGTGTATTAAATGCCAAATGACGTTTGAGACGGAGCGAGAGATCCAGATTCATGTTGCAAACCACATGATTGGTGAGTGGAGCACGTTTTATCTTTGAGTGTGCGTGCGCGTGCGTGTGTGTGCGTGTGTGTGTGTGCGTGTGTGTGCGTGCGTGTGCGTGTGTGTGTGTGCGCGTGTGTGTGCGCGAGTGTGCGTGCGTGCGTGCGTGTGTGTGTGTGTGCGTGTGTGTGTGTGTGTGTGAGACTGCCAGCGTTTGATCTCTTGGTTTTTTGTGGGACTATGACTCCATGTTTGTTAGCGAAACACAAACACACACCTGTTCAGATGGACTCATCTTCTCACATCTTCAGCGTGACTCTTGTATTTTAGTAAACGCTCACAGCGGTAACAGAAATGTTCTCGTGTTTATTACTGTGGAACCAGCTCCCTCTGGACTTACGCTCCATCTCTGACCCTGGCCTTTTTAAATCTAAACTCAAAACCTTCTTTTATAGAAAAGCCTTTAATACACAGTAATGTGGATTTTTTATTAATGGTTTTCTCTTATTTGCTTTTTTATCTGAATTGAGTGTTTTTTTGCTTTTATGCGACCTGTTAAGCACTTTGGCTGTCTAGTTGACTGTTTTAAAGGGCTATACAACCAATAAATGAATGAATGAATGAATGAATTACGTTGTGTGTATCGTAGCATCAAAACAGGAGTGTTTGTGCTGCAGATGTTCCAGATGTTATCATTGTGTGTCTGTGTGCTCGAACCCTCCTCCGTACTTTAGATGTTCCTTCACGAGCTTCCTGTGGGACGGGATTTATTCTTTATTTTTTCCTGCTCGGCTCTAATTTGCTGCTGAAGCATCTCTGTTGTCATGGAGATTAACGAGGTGGACCCTTGAGTTGTTCTGGGGAACAAATGTTCTGCTCCCCGCCCCGCCCCCCTCCACACCTGAAAGGTGGAGCGGTGATGTTCTCCAAGGTGGTTCTGAGTTCCAGAAATTATCTGTCACGGATCAGGGATCATCTGGAGGAACGTTTAGATTCTGTTTTGCAGCTTTTCACGCATCCTCCATCTAGTTTGACACACACGCATGCACGCACGCACGCACGCACGCACGCACGCACGCACGCACGCACGCACGCACGCACGCACGCACGCACACACGCACGCACGCACGGGCTGTGTGTCGGATCATCCGTTCGTCCCATCCTAACTTTCATCCGTTCCTCCCATCCTAACGATTATCCGTTCGTCCCATCCTAACGTTCTTCCGTTCCTCCCATCCTAACGTTCTTCCGTTCGTCCCATCCTGACGTTCTTCCCTTCCTCCCATCCTGACGTTCTTCCGTTCCTCCCATCCTGACGTTCTTCCGTTCCTCCCATCCTGACGTTCTTCCCTTCCTCCCATCCTGACGTTCTTCCGTTCCTCCCATCCTGACGTTCTTCCGTTCCTCCCATCCTGACGTTCTTCCGTTCCTCCCATCCTGACGTTCTTCCGTTCCTCCCATCCTGACGTTCTTCCGTTCCTCCCATCCTGACGTTCTTCCGTTCCTCCCATCCTGACGTTCTTCCGTTCCTCCCATCCTGACGTTCTGACCATGTTTCGTCCTCCTCCCTGCAGCTCCATCCCACTCTGGTTCAGGTTGATTAACACACTAATTGTGTGAAAATCATAATCATGTAACTGAGGTTCGTTCCTTTAAGAGCTTCCTGTACCAGAGAGGATTCCTGACAGGAGAGCCAGGTGATTCGTTCTGATCCAGGCGTTCCTAAATCCTCACGCATTACATTTATTGTCCTTGTGAACGTGTTACGGCCCGTCTGGCAGCTTCTCACACTTTATCACGAGCTGTCACTTCCAATAACCGCATCACAGGAAGGTGTGCTGATGTTTCACTGAAGCTCCCAGAGGCTTAGCGTGCCTCCGTCTGCGTGTCGCTGGAGGAGGAAACGGATCCGACCCGTGTTAAGCGTGTTTGGTGACCGGTTCTTCTCCTGAACACACCTGTTAGCTTGTTGACAGGTGTGTGTGTGTGTGTGTGTGTGTGTGAAGGAGCCGGCTAATGGAGTCTGGTAATGTCATTGTCACATCACTCTGCGGGTAATGCGTCGTGCACCCCACGGTCCGGTTAATTACGCTGTCACAGAACCGAGACACAACATGCTGACGGGAGAGGAAGTCCATTTCCTGGTGCTGAAGGGAGCATTTTCCTGTCTTTATGAACAGAAGTCATTATTTTATCACTAGAACGTTAAAATCAGATCTTGGGTGTTGAAGATGAATCCAGGTGTTCTGGATCAGAGCTGCGTTTGGGTTTGGAAGAACAGAAAACTTAAGCTCAGGTTTCCATAAACATCTGGTTCTCTCGGTTTCAGCGAGCTCGTCCGAATTTAGATTCAACTGTTTATTCTTTTTATAAAATAAACTAAAAGTAACCATTAGTGATGGTAAATATTTTAATGAATGTCCACAGAAGTGTTCAAAGCTACATTTTTACTGACCTGTCCAGGTGTAGCCCCGCCCACCTGCTCCCTGCAACCCTCTCAGGTAAAAGCAGGTAAAATAAACTAATTAAAGATGCAAATAAAATAAAATTAGAAATGGAGGCATTTAGAAAAAATGTTTTCAACATTTCTTGTATTTATTTATTTAATAAAAATGATCTGAAATTCTACGTAATGAATCTTATCAAAATGCTTCTGAGAAACGAGTTTTTACTCGGGTAACGAGGTGCCTGAGGGATTATAGATTATAAAAACATTTATTCTGGATTATTGATGAAGATGGACCATAGGCGACCTCAGTCACATACGTGTGTGTGTGTGTGTGTGTGTGTGTGTGTGTCTGTGTGCTCCTGCTAGCTTAAACTCAAACACACCTCACAAGTTAATTAAAACTCCATGTGGCCCAGAGAGCAGGAGAGCTGCAGGAAGCAAAAAGGAATCAAGCAAAAGCTTTAAAAGTTCTCCTCCTCCTCCTCCTCCTCTCTCAACCTGAGCTCCTATGCTGTACGGTGTCCACTGTAGGACAAACTCAGGTCTCAGAAATTATCTTCAGACAGAATCATCAGCCATCAAACGCCACCAGATCCCTGATGTTTTTATCCTACAGCAGTGGTTTCCTGTATTGGTCCTCCAGGGCCACCATCTGCTTCAGCCATTGAACCAGGTGTGTTGGAGCAGGGAAACATGAACATGGATGATGTCTCTCAAGGACCAGGACTGCTCAGCACTCTTCTAAAGATGTCTGAGGTGGTTTAATCTGAGTTCTGGAGGATGTCCCTAACTGGACACCGTAGTACAGCCTCATGTTACACCAGATGGGGTTGGAGCGAGGGTCTTCCAGGTGGGAATAGGAGGAGACATGGAAGAGATTATTTATCTGAGGAGAAGAGGAGGAGCATCAGAACACAGATTACATTTCTAAAGACAGATGAGGTAACAGACCTTTTTCACAAAAACCGGAAGTGCGCCATCGTTGGGAAAACTCCTTCCTAACTAGGTCAGATTTCAGTCAGCATGGATCGTGTCTGCACTAAAAACCTTCTACATTTGCCCAATATAAAATTCTAAATAGGTCGCAGAAGACCACAGAACACACAGCAATATGATACTGGAACGCAGAGCTGCTACCCATGAAAAATAAATAAATTACAGCGATATTACATTACAACACGGTAATCTTATTGTTCTAACAATATCATTTTCACATTCTTAGAATAAAAATTTCACTTTGAAACAATATAATATCATGTTCTAACAACATACACATGCATAATATAGAATATATAATATAAAATGTATGATAATTATATTGTACAACTGTGATAAACGTCTATGAACGTGACATTTATATTGTTTGAACAATAACTGTTAACGTGGCATCGCGTTAATTTTATTATGCGTGGGTGGCAGCTCTAAACTATGAGTTCAGCATCATTTACTTGTCATGAACACATAAAAAAACTTACATTATAGCAGAGTTAGCTTTGGAGAACTTACCTGCGGGGGCTAACGTAGCATCATCATGGTCCAGCCTTGTCGCCTACTTTGCCTTTTCTAGCTCCTGGCTCTCCAATCCCTGTGCTGCACAAACTACCGTTTGTGTTACCGAACATGTAGACTGCTGGGGTGAAGTTACTCCAGGAGAATAGACATGGTACCGCATCCGAGTTAAGACGGCTAACACTTAGCCCCAGCACGTAAACATAGCCGTGAAGTGTCTGCTGCAGACCTAAGTGTTTCCCCTTTAATTAACAAAATTGAGCCTCTCCTCACGCGTGATCGCCCTTAGACACTTTTGTCTTACATCGGTAGATGTTGGAAACGAATGGAAATGGAGATAGGGCTGCTTCAGAGCATGAGAGAAACAGACTGATCCCCATAAGTAGCGCTGCAATAATTCTTATTTTCCGCTGCACTGACGTATTTCTGGTTACAAACCCCGGACGTATGAAAAAGGTCTATCTAGTCAGAACCAGCAGCAGGTGGAGTTTCATCACCTTTAACCCTTTAATGCCTGAAATATGAACAATGACACTTGTGATTTTTTTGACTGAGCGGTTTACTTTTTAACGTTAATAAGAAAACTATATTTATATAATTCTATAGCAGTAATAAAACTGGTCCTGATCCTCCACCAGGGGGCAGCAGACACCTATAGGACTGGATCTGGCAGGTATCTGATGAAGGCACTAATCCTGATGCTCCATATGGATGCTTTAGGGTTAAGTCAGAGTTTTGATTATATTCATATTTAAATTATATTTATTTAGATTTCTGATAATGAAGCTCAGATCCGTCTCCTCCTGATCTCCATACCTATGGACTTAAATATTTGTTTATGTCAGTCTCCCAGGATCGCACGGCCGTGATTCCTGGCAGACTTAGTAGTGTTGTGCTGCACATCACCCCCCCACCACACACACACGCGCACACACACCAGTTTCCCTAAATAAATCCTTGACAGAGTTGCGTGCTGCTGCTAATGCTCCACTAATCACCTCGGTTAAGGCTTCCCAGCATGGAGCCTCACTTTTCAAACACGGACCCACCCACCTGCTTTTACTCACCTTCTCCTCAAACAGAAACTAGCTCCACGCTGGAGCCACACCGGCACGTCTCTACCTTCATGTCACAATTCAAACTCTGGTTTGTTTTTGTGTTTTTTATTAAAATGATTTCCTTTTTGTGTGAAATCATCTCGTTTGCTTCATGGTGCTCCAGCGAAGACCAGAGACTCGAGGTTTGAAGGACTGAGAAGTGAAGTGAAGAAGCACCAGAGCTGAAAAACCCTTGAATTAGAACCAAAAGTTCTCTTTGAGCTGAAAGATCCACGTTTCTGTGGCTCTTCAGGTTAATTAGACTCGTGCTTTTTCAGCTCCCAGCGAATCATAAATACTATAGCAAACAAATACAGACCATTTATATAAAAACATCTACATAAAGATTATTATTAAAATGAGTCTGTCACACGTTACAAACATGTTTTATTGTGTCATGCCTCCTGACCGACGTGCACTTCCTCTAAACTCTGATGAGAGTGGGCGTGTGGACGAGTTATTTTCATCAGTAAAACCTGTCGATGATCAAAGTTCATATTTCTGCTCTTTTTCACTAAACGTCTACAACTCTGATGACTTCTAACATGCTCCAGGAGCGAGGCTCTTATTTTGAAAAGCCTGCTGTGTTTTGGTCTGGGGAGGAGAAATGAACGGATGTTTTTCCATAATCCAGCCGCTGGAGTCTGTTTCAGAAAACTGTAACAAGTATTTTATGAAAGCTTTACGTTAATTCAAAAGGTGTGTGTGATGGAGTTTAGTCAAAAAATACATTTCATTTCATTCACAATTTGTTCTCCGAGTTTTCCCAAAGCTGTCTCAAAGGTTTTTGCTCCTACTGATTCCTGTAGTGTCTTAGGCAGGTATGTGGGTACCAGGTGGGTACCAGGTGGGTTCCAGGTATCTGTAGTGGCTATATTGAGTGGAGACTTACCTGCAGATCTTTTGAACAAAATTCCAGAGATGCGATCCGACTCCCTTTGACTTAGGAATGTTGATAAGAATTTAGGAACCTCCCTCGTCATTCCCCGTTGGAGTCACCGCTCAACTGGCTTTAGTTCAACAGCAGGAAGTGTTTGTTTTTAAATTACCACTGAGGAGAATTCCTATTTTGTTTTTACGTAACAATCGAGAGTTCCAGACCCTGTAAAGCTTAATGGAATGCGGCCGTATTTGTTCCCTGTGACTTCCCTCCTCCAGGTCGATGCGGGATCCGACCTGCAGGACGTTTCCTGTCCAATCACAATTAGAGCGGTGTCCTCGGGTCCTGATTGGTCCTCTCTCAGGCTAACGGCTGAACTCGGGTTGATTCAGGGCGGCTGCAGGTTCTGAAAGCGTTCCGGTCCAAACGTCAACATCCATCTGTCTGCTTAGATCTTCATTTCCTTGTTTTTTTTTTTTGGTTGAGACAAATAAAGTGAATGTTTCCTTTGTGTAGCCATGATGATGAGCTGACACTGGCTCCGCCCCTCTTACGTCATGTTCACGATACTAACCCTGCTCATTCTCTCCTCCGTTCTCCCCCATCCCCACCTTGGATGGCCATAGAAGAGCCCACAGGTTTGTCCCCTTTCTGTCTCCTTAGCTCCCACTATGAGCAAGGCAGCGCTGCTGTCTCACTGCCTGTCCATCCTCATCAGCATTACCCAGTAACATGCACAGATGATCCTGGAAACCCAAAGTCCACATTGCATGATGTGTGAGAGACCGTCAGAGTCAGGTCAGATAAAAACACAACGGAGTATTTGGATCATTCAGGAGGAAATCGACTCAAAAGGAAGATTTTCTGTTTCCCAGTTTGAAGATTAGGATTGAAATGTCAGGATTAGGTTACCCATAATGCCTTGGGTGAATAAACTCTTAGTTTAATAAACTATTTTTTCCTTACCTTCAGATGTTTAGTGAACATTTTAAGAAAGTCTTTTATTTTGAAGGACTGAAGTCCTGCTTCTGCAGGAGTAAAGGTCACAACCTGTTATAGTTTAGCCGTTAAAGGTTCACTACAATAGAAATGAAAACGATAAATAGAATCCTCCAGCGAGGTTTTAGTTTTTAAACATTTTATTCTTTAAGATTTACTTTTGATCAGAACGGGACAAAGTTCTGCACAATCAGCTGCTAAATCAACTGATCCAAACAGGAGGTTGTGAACGCACCACGGCCGAGCAGCGTGAAGTGATGATTCACACGTTCACTCACAGAACCCTAACAGGGACGGGTTAGGCTTATGATCTGTTTTTATCCCCAGATTTCTTTATTTCAGTCGGACCGGACAGACGTTTAAAAACAAACTTTGATTTTTAGATTAAAATTAAAGATAAAACTAATAAAAAATCTTAACATTGAAATTCTAAACACAGGAAATAAAACCTGGTGGTGGAAGAAGCCGACGTCCTGTTTAGGAGGATCTGGTTCTTTCAGATGAATCGGCACCGGCCTTCAGATCCAGAATCGGTGCTTCTCTATTCTTCACGTCATTCTTGAAAATGGGAAACAAAAAAATCTATTTTTGAATAAAGCCTTGGTCCGTTCCTTGGTGTGGCCCGGATACTCCACCATATGACACCATCTGTAGAACCTGAGTCGGACCCAACAGAACCAACAACAACGGGGGAATTTAGAACAGAACATGTTTTAGACAAATCTTTACACAGTTGCCCCTCACCTCACCTCAGCTCCCCATTCACCCCAGTCCCTGCTGCTGGCTGCATGCCTCATTGTCCTTCCCACCTCGTACCCCACACACACGTGCACGCACACGTGAACACACACACATACACACAGCTGCCTTGGCGGTATCGAGTGGCCACTCACCTGGATCTAAGTGCTCCCCATGGAGCGTGTTGGCTAATGAGGTGTCCTCAGCATGAGCTTTACTTACCTATTTACATCAGTGCACTCTGATAAGTGAAGCTGCTCCCGTCCGCCATGTTTAGACTCAGCAGCTCGGCGGGCCCGGCTGAACTCAGATCAGCGTATCCGTATAAATATTCTGATCTGGAAATCCGGAGGCACCAATCTGGACCCGTTTCCTCTGAGTCACTTGAACTTTGACCTTTCAGTTGGAGAGAAGAACACAGAGTTTAAGAAGCTGACGGCGTGTTTTCAGGGATTTAATACTCTCAGGTTGCTTTGATTTGTTGGTGCGGTCGGATGAAGCAGCCAGGAATTAGCCTGCAGTCAAATCTGCGACGTGCCTGAGTGCTGATGTCGCTCTGCAGTCTAAGCAGCCGTCCCAGGAGCTGAGGCTGAGCCGATGTGCGTCTGTGCACATATCTTACTAAGTGCACCCCCCCACTCCACCGTCGCCCTTAACACACACACACACACGCACACACACCCCTACCTTTCTGTGTGTGTGTGGTGGCGAGTAAGGTCTGGTCTGCTTACTTTGTGTCACTGACGACTTAATGAGGCGAATAAGAAGCTTTTAGAGTCAGTGGAGGTGGATAATGTGGTTTAGGGGCCACTGTGTGTGTGTGTGTGTGTGTGTGTGTGCGCGCGCTTGCCACCAGCTACAAACATGGCTGTTTGTTTCTGCCCTGCTGCAGTTGAACTAACACGATGCCGGCGGTTCTGCCTCTCTGCTGTTTGTGTGCACCACCACTCGGCTCCATCAGCCAAAACATTAAGACACTAGAACATTTCTGTGCTGCAGATGCATCTGAAGGGAGGGTTCTGCTCAGTGCCTTTAACGTCTGGGAACTGGTAGCAGAACGAAGTAGAACCTGCAGCTCAAAATGCTGTGGAGCTGCAGACGGATCTGGGTGTTGACCCGAAGCTGTCTCTGGTGCCTGAGCTTCCTCCAGACGGACCTGGTACCAAACACCACAGCAGACAGCTAGGGCCCGGTATGATCCATGTTGGTGGAGCATGATCGATGTCTGGAGCCCTCCTGCTCTACAGAAACTCAGATTAACTTTAACTTTAATATCTCTCCTGTAGTTTGCAGCTCTGTGGTGAGAAGTAAAGGTGAAATCCTGGACTGAGACAGTTGGGTAAAAATCCTCTAAACCATGAAAGTTTTTCCTGACAGCCAGAAACACAGATGAGACGTCTAAAGCAGCTTTCACACCTCTCACTCACCTGTCTGCTTATTTATCACCCCCCTCCTTCTAAACTCACCTGTTTATTTCTCATGTTGAGCTCATGTGTTATCCTAGAACATGACTCAGGAGAACAAGCTGGACATTTTTACAGATCTTTTATTAATAATAATAATAATAATAATAATAATAATAATAATAATAACTAGAAAATTCCTGAAGAAATTTTAAAAGGGGCCTGCCCCGTGGCGCAAGGTGGTGGCCGTGTGTCATAGACCAGTGTGCACCACCAC
This sequence comes from Aphyosemion australe, assembly GCA_006937985.1. Classification (NCBI taxonomy): domain Eukaryota; kingdom Metazoa; phylum Chordata; class Actinopteri; order Cyprinodontiformes; family Nothobranchiidae; genus Aphyosemion; species Aphyosemion australe. Next base: position 1,317,131 of record SSNS01000063.1, read on the forward strand.
ATCATCAGCATCTCAACCCCTCCTCAACTTGTCCTATGAGCTTGCTAATAAACTGTGCATGTCACAAGTAGGTGGTGTAATGAGTGATCTTCTAAAACAGTCATTAGTGCTCTGCTGAGCTCCCGGTACCGGTGTTTAAAATTGTGTGAAAAGCCAAGCTTTTAAACAGATGTTATAGCTGCTTCCTTTTTTTTTTTGGGGGGGGGGGGGGGGGTGGGATAACAAAACCGATATGTTAAAAATTGAGCC
>SSNS01000063.1:1339905-1342405 GCA_006937985.1 Aphyosemion australe
GTGTGTGTGTGTGTGTGTGTGTGTGTGTGTGTGTGTGTGTGTGTGTGTGTGTGTGTGTGTGTGTGTGAGAGAGACTCATCCTCCCCCGAGGGCCCACGCTGGCACATAACAGATATATCAGTCATGTGTGTTTACTTTCCTCGTGCGAGTGTGTTTTAGTGTGTCATGCCAGTTTCTGAAGTGAGGGGATGAAAGAAAGCATCTTCAGTCGCCACGGCGATCAGGCTAATTACAGCAGCTTAAGTGCTTTACCCACGGTCATCACACACTGTCAAAATACACCACTGAGCCGGAGTGTGTGTGGTTTAATTTTTAAAGGCCATGAAAGCCTGCTTTTAACCAGCTCTGCTGCACGCACACGTTTGTGAAGACTCTGTGGGGGGTCTGAAGGCACTTGATGCTCAGCTTTGGGAAGATTTTATCTTTTAAACATCGCTTCCTTTTTTCTCTTTCTAGTCTCCAAACAAATGAGGCAAGTCGTTCTTTGATCCCTACGTCTGTCTGCTTTAGTTCTGGAGGAAAACACGCGTGTGGACTAATGGCTGAATGCAGCACATACATGTAAATGTGTGTGTGGCTCTGCTCCTTGGTGGGTTAATAAATTAATTAGTCCAGGAGAGTGTACCTGTGTACCGAGGGTTTGGGGGTTATATGGTGCTTGTGGAGCCCTAATGGAGTGTGCCGTGTGTGTGTTTACTCGCTCCCAGGCTGCTGTTTATCGCTTAGCGAGCTGGAACTAATTTACTAATTGAGTTTTGAGTTTGTAAGGAATGACGGCAAAATAGTGGGAGAGGGATGAAGCGATCCACCAGAGGCTTCAGGAACCTCGTCTGTTTCAGAGAAACGTGGAGGTCTGGAACATGAGGGAGTGGTTTTAATGTGACGCGGCTCCAGCCGTCTCTCCGCTGCCACTTGGCGTCGTCTGTTTGAGCGAACGTGCATGTCTGTCGGGGAGCTGACTGGCAGCTGTGACAGCCTGCTGCTAGATTATAAAGCAGCCTGACATCTCCCAGAATGCACTTCACTATCCCGTCCCCAAAAAGAAACCTGCAGGGGTGCACGGTCTGGAGGGAGGAGGATAAAGGGCTGCATTCATGGACTCTGCTCTTTAACAGGTGTGGGTCACCTGGTGGACATCCACCTGTTAACAAACACGTCTGATCTGAACTAAAGGTTCATTTAAATGTCTTGTTTATTTTGTAATTCTGCACATTTTTGACCCTTTATATATATATATATACATATATATATATATATATATATATATATATATATGTATATATATATAATCCTTTATAATATAATAATATAATATATTTCTTTTTCTTTAAGCATTTCCTAAAAAAAGCAGTAAGGAGGCAAAGCTGCACATCTCAAATGTCAAACAGACAATTTTATTTAAAATCTATGTAAAATAATTTAGTATCATCTCCATCACTCAGTGTGAGTGTTTATGTGGTGTGTGTGTGTGTGTGTGTGTGTGTGTGAGTAACTGGTCATAGCAGGAAAAATGATTTTTAGGATAAATCCTCCTTTTTTCCTCTCTTGATCCGTTTCTCCTCCGTTATCCCATCCCTCCTTCCATAACCCACCCCCCTCTTCCTCTCAGTGGTCCTCCTGTTCTCCTCATCTCTCCTCCACCTCTCCATCCCTCCTATAGCGAGCAAATCCCTCTTTTCCTAGGTGGGAGTGTTGGGAGGAGTGCTATGTCTTAGATGTGCGTCCCCCCCGCGTCGTCCCTTCATCAGGTCCCCCTCTGGTCCTCCTATCCTCCCATCCTCGCTCCATCCCTCATCTCTGCTCTGTCTTTCTCTTGGTAAATTATGATTTTAAGCGTCTTCCCCTCCCTCTGCTTCTCCTCCTCTCCTCGTCGTCTTATTTACATTTAAAGTCCCGCTTTGAGTCGCAGTTTTTACTTGAATAATCTTTAAACTGTAAAACAGAAAACCTCCACCACCTCCTCCCATCCCCTGCTTCCACCGCGCCATTCCCAGACTTCCTGTTCTTTTCTCACCTTTACCTGCTACTGGTAGGTTGCTGCCTCACCGCTGACCGGCAGGTTGGACCAAAGTGTCTTTAAATAAAACAGAAACAGGAGTGAGTTCTTCTTCTCTTTCTGAAATAAAATCTGACAAACATTAATCATCCTCAGCCAGCTTCTGTAAAGGTGTCAATGTTTAATGACGAGGTAAATAAACAGCTGATTGACCTGAGAATTCATGATTTATTTTAAAAAATCAGGTGGAAACATTTAATTTTCGTTATTTTCATGAATGGTCTTTTGTCCAAAGTCAAAATAAATCTATATTTTATCTCAAGACTGTAACAGAACTCGAATCCAGTCAGATTATCTGAGTCAATAAGAATCTGTTAATCTTCATCAGATTAAATATGGATTTTTCTGATGAAAGTTTGGCTGCAATAATTACAGTCATGTTAATTAGAAACATCATAAAAGACTAACACTCATTCACCAACAGCCATGATTAGCTGCTGGTAA
>SSNS01000063.1:1344905-1352405 GCA_006937985.1 Aphyosemion australe
TGCTTGGCGATGGTACGTTCACAGACCCAAAAGCCCTAAAAATCTAATTTCTGAGTTCCACATGGGCCGATTCGCTGATTCTGACCATCCGCTGATTTATCTACATCTTAGCTAGAGACAGGATTCTTCAGGTGGCTGAAAATCAAACCATACTGGTCTTAATGTGATGAATTCAAGGTTTCAAAAATGATTAAACGGGTGTTTAGTTAGATAAAAATAAATTTCATCAAAGTTTTCTTTTCTCAGGAACCAGAATAGATCATTTAGGAGCTGGAAATGGGAACTCGTGCACCAAACTCCCACTCTAACAAGAACATCTCTGAATCTGTAAGAATCCGTTTCTGACTGAAGTAGTTTTAAAAAGTTGCAGGAGCTGGAAGGATGAAACATAAATCAGTGTTTGTGTGTCTTCTCCAGAAGCAGCTCCACTGCTGTGGAATTCTCCTGCTGTTCTCCGTCCAACATCATAGAAATTATAAATCAGTGTTCGGTCAGAGGTTGGCTTTGTTTTCCTGCCATGAAGGCTTTGTTGGATTTATTGTTGCCTGTCTGTCTGCCAGTGGGTTCGTTGGTTAATGACTCATCATTAAGACGAGTGTGTGTGTTGAGCGTCTGCAAACAGCAGCAGCAGCAGAGGTGATTAAACATCCTCCATCTCTCCTCCACTCTGGACCACCCCTTCATCCCTCCATCACAGCCTTTCTGATTTTACTCCTCTCTCATTATTTTATCACCTCCTCTCATCTCTCCTTCTCTACGCCTCCTGACTCCTCTCCCCAGCTGCATCGAGACGTTAGGAGATGAATGAATTAATAAAGCGCTCGCGATGACGCGGCGACGCACAAACGCTGACAGAAAAACAGAGTGGGCGGGTGTTTGTCTGTCATTACACCAACGCTCCATCATCATGAGCTGTGTGTGTGTGTGTGTGTGTGTGTAGCTGCATGCAGTGTTCTCAAACATAATCACTTACTTTACTACACTACTATACTATGCTGTACAATATTATACTATACTGTACTACATTATACTATACTATGCTGTACAATACTATACTATACTAGTTCAAATCTAAACAAATGTTTTTGCCTCTGGTCTGACACTTGAGGATATTTCATTCTAATCAGATGCAGAAATTCTGCCAGAAGAATTAATTGTGTCCTCTAGGTGGCGATATTGCTGAGTGTGTGCAACCATTCCCATTAGATTTTCTCCTCCCAAAAAGTTTTTATGCAAAAAATTATTTTTTAACTGCTCCATTTGACTTTAGGCCTGTTGGTCTTTGCAGGTCTGAGATGTTGCTGGTCTCATCAGATTCCCGGGATCTGATGGGTGGATTGTTTTCTGGTTGGTTGGTCGGTGTCTTCTGTCTTGTTCTTGTTTGGTTAAATAATGAATCCTGTTGGTGATCCTGAACATCAAGAGCAGAAATAAAAAAGTTCTTTATGCACCAGCAGTGTTGTTGGAGTTCGGTCCTCCTTGGATAAACGGAGCAGATGCAGCGGAAAAGTTTCTGAAGATCAGAGTCTGAAACTGAAAAGCACACACGCACGCACGCACACACACACACACACACACACACACATTCCTGTCAGGAGGGCTCACCGGGGTGAGGAAGGAAGGGGTGAGTGTTTGATTCTTGACAGCTGATTAAGGAGAATGGCGTTCCGACAGGAAGTCTCCACGGGCATCATGGGAGGTACGACCAGGAGAGGGGCGAGTTAGAGGATGGGAGACGTGTCGTGCCGGAGCACTGAGATAAAGGAGGAGCAAACAGATGAGAGGAGATATTTCTGCTGTCATTTAGTGAAAATAAGAAAGAGAGGAAGGTGGGAGCGGCAGCAGAGGAGCATGAAGAGAGGAAATGGAAAACAAGGTGGAAAAGGAGGGAGGAAGGTGGCCTGGCACCCTGCTGCTTATCCTTGAACACTCTAAGGAGGTCTCCTTTTTCCATCTCTGCCTCCACACACATCCTCGGAGCCCGACCGGCACACGAGGGTGCTGTTGCAATTAAACCGGCCCAGCATGGAGCCCAGATTGAGAGAGAGACAGTGGGAGGACTCCTCACTGCAGGAACAGTACCCCTGGAAGACGGAGAGGAGAGGAGGAGGAAGAGGAGAGGGGAGGGATGTGCAGAGAGAGAGAGAGAGAGAGAGAGAGAGAGGGAATTGGTGTAAAGATGGAGGAGAGAACTGCTGGAATAATAAAAGCAAGAATTCTTATCACAGACAGGATGGATGAGCTAACGGCTAGTCTGAACTTCTTGAACCTATTCATGTTCACATGGAATTCTGCAGTTATTCACATGGAATTCTGCAGTTATTCACATGGAATTCTGCAGTTATTCACAAGGAATTCTGCGGTTATTCACATGGAATTCTGCAGTTATTCACAAGGAATTCTGCGGTTATTCACATGGAATTCTGCAGTTATTCACATGGAATTCTGCGGTTATTCACATGGAATTCTGCAGTTATTCACATGGAATTCTGCAGTTATTCACATGGAATTCTGCAGTTATTCACATGGAATTCTGCGGTTATTCACATGGAATTCTGCAGTTATTCACATGGAATTCTGCAGTTATTCACAAGGAATTCTGCGGTTATTCACATGGAATTCTGCGGTTATTCACAAGGAATTCTGCGGTTATTCACATGGAATTCTGCAGTTATTTACAAGGAATTCTGTAGTTATGGGTTAGTAGAAGCTAAAACTGTAGCTCTTCATCCAGAGGTTGAGTCCTGCAGGATGTTCTTGACATTTCTGATGTAACGTGAACGTTCCGGCTCCAGTGCGCCTGTTTCATCACAGAGAAGTCAGCCAGACGAGAAAGTAGCTGCAGACGACAGGATGTGGAGTCTTACTTCCTGATATGTGGACATCTCTCCTCTGATTGGCTAACAGCAACACGACTCTACCACTGACTCTGTTTGCTCTGCAACGTTGATGTTTTATCTCCACCAATAACACAAGCCTGGAGGAGTTCTGCTGTGTGGTGGAGTTGCTAATGCTAACGGTTAGCTTCTACTAGCCCAGACGTTCTCTGCTGTTTCCTGGACGCTAAACCAACAACAGCCTTCCCCGTCGTGAGTCAAGATGGGTGAGTCCATGAATGTTCAGTGACAGTGTGACGTAGATCTGTCAGGATTTTCTAATCCTAGAGTTTCACCTAGAGTCTATTTTCTATCAGAAGCTAAAGCAGGAGATAGGTGGAGGAGACTGTTTTCATGTTCAGCCTGAAGGAAACACTCAGAGTGACCCGTTAGAATCAGAAATTATCATTAAAACGTGTTTTTTAGTGAAGTTGACCTTTAACAAAACCACAAAAGATCGTAAACACCAACAATAATCCCACAGGCAACAATAAACTACGGAACGTCTCTTTGACATGACAGAACTTCTGACTAAAATGGTCACTGTTGTCAGACTAGCCGTTAGCACATCAATTCTGGAGGGTGTAAACACTGTTTCTCCGAACAGCGTCTGTTCATGGAGGACCCATTAGCAACTTTACCACAGAAACTAAGAAAAAGAATGGCTGAAATATCCGTTTGAACCAGGAACCTGATGACCCGGGTCAGCCCAGTTCTAGTCAGAACCAATCATCAGTTCCACTAAACTAAAGAAGTGAAACAAAGACTAAATCCATAAACCATCCCGCTCCTCAGTGATGCCCTGCCTGGTCTCTGGTCTCTTTGGCTCAGATGGATCTGCTTCCAGAACTCGGTCCAATCAGGATGCTTTTGGTGGAGACGAGGAGAATTTTTGTTTCTGTTTAGCTGATTTTACTCCGTTTAGTCAGACAATTCACTCAGCCTGAAAGGAGGTCTGATGTCTACATGAGTGTGTGTGTGAGTGTGTGTGTGTTTTCTTGTGTTTCCAGAAACTTTGATGTGACAGGAAACCCAAAGTGTTCCACAGAAATGTTGTTTTCCGTCGCTTCGGTGTGACGCCGCGTCGTCGCTCGTCCTGCTGTGATTGGTTCTTTAATTAGCTCCTAACAAGAGCCTTCAGGAAGCCAGCGTGCTGATTGGATGTCTTATCATTGTTAATTAGCTCAATTAAGTCATTAGGAGGGTCCTCAGCTTTGCTTCCTGGGGCCACGCAGGTAGTGCCTCCCCCCTCTCCCCCCCCCCCCCCCCCCCCCCCCCCCCCCCCCCCCCGTGCCGCTAAAAGAGAGAAAATCAAAGTGGCGTATATTTAGAAAATGAAGTCTCCTTAGGTGTGTGTGTGAGATGTCTGATAAGCAAACCTGAAATTGAGTCAAAGCAACAACTTGAGCCAGACTCAGATTGGTGACGTTGTTTTTTGTGTTTTTGGTGCCGTGTGCGTCTGCGGTGTCCAGGTGTGGCACAGCCTGAGGTGGTTAAAAACACACATCTGGAGCGGAGAGAGCTCTCCACGCCCAGATGTGCTCCAGTCAGACAGAAACACACTCCGTGTTTACGGCTGGAAGGGTGGAGCTGTGTCCAGACATCAGCTGTGTCTGTCAGGTGTTTCTGTGCAGAGGTGGGCAGATGTTATTTTGACGTTAAAGTTACAAAAGGACAAGACAACAACAACAACACACACACACACACACACACACACACACACACGGTCTCGGCTATGAATTCAGCCATGAGGAGATGTTTGGTCGAGCATGGTTGGTTGGAGAGATAATTACAGCAACGAGTCTTCATCTCCAGCTGCTGTGTGTGTGTGTGTGTGTGTGATCACTAATGTGAGCATGTGTGTGTGCATGATTCACATCAACCTATAATTGTTAACAATGATGTATTGTTGGGTGAACAGAAGATGGGTGGGCGGGGTTTCAGGTTTAACACTGATCAGGATCTCTGCTGCGATTAATCAGGCTTGTTGATCTGTGATTGACTAGACAGGCCTGGTTCGAAGGTCGTGTTTCTGCTGATCTTCTCTGCGTCTCAAACACAAACAGGACAACCAGAAACAAACTACTTCCTGTCGTCTTCCGGCCGACCTGTTAGAGAAAATTAGAATAAGGAAAAAGCCAGAAACGGTTTCTTCTGCATGACTTAGGGATAAATGTTCTAATGGATTTCATTTGAAAGCAGAAACTTCTGCCGTTTGATTCATTTAGTCACAGAAACATAAAAATATGAAAGAACCACAGCAGCAACGGGATAGTCAAGGTGGAGGAAGGAGGTGATGAAGAGGAAGAAGAGCACCTCGGAGACGAGGAAACAATGCCCTGCAACCATGACTCTGACTTCTCTTTGTTCTGAGTGTGTGTGTGTGTGTGTGTGTGTGTGTGTGTGTGTGTTGTGTGTGGGTGTGTGTGGTGTGTGTGTTGTGTTTGTGGGGTGTGTTTGTGGTGTGTGTCTGTGCGCGTGTGTGTGTGTGTGTGTGTGTGTGTGTGTGTGGTGTGTGTGTGTGTGGTGTGTGTGTGTGTGGGAACACACACACCCACACACCACCACCACACGTGTGTGTGTGTGTGTGTGTGTGTGTGTGTGTGTGTGTGTGTGTGTGTGTGTGTGTGTGTGTGTGTGTGTATGAGTGTGTGTGAGCATGTATTAATATTGATTTTGCATTCTGGTGGGGGGTCTTTGAACCTCACTTTTCCTACTTGAGGCCTGCAGGGATGTATTGTAACCACTCACACACACACAGACACACACACACACACACACACACACACACACACACACACACACACACACACACACACACACACACACACACACACACACACACACACACACACACACACACACACACACACACACACACACACACTGAAGCGTCAGATGTAATTAATGAAATAACAAAGTGCTGATAGAGAGGCCGAACGCTTTAGATGTGACTGACTGTTGGTGGATCACACACACACACATGTGGAAACACACACACGCACACACACACACACACACACACACACACACACACACACACACACACACACACACACACACACACACACACACACGTGTGTTGATGAGACTGATGAGGCAGACGAAGGCTAAACGCTGAATCCCAGAAGTGACTCTGCTCCGCATGTGAACTCGCTCTAGTCGACTGGAGGACTATTTAGCCATTCTCGTGTGTGTGTGTGTGTGTGTGTGTGTGTGTGTGTGTGTGTGTGTGTGTGTGTGTGATTGTGTGTGTGAGTGTGAGAGACTGAATGTTTCATCCACATGCACATAGCCATCAGCTGTTTTGTGGATATTGGCTGCAGAAGAGACACCTTAGAAGATGTGATCAGTGGATTGAGAAGACAGAGCAGGCACACACACACACGCACACACACACACACACACACACACACACACACACACACACACACACACACACACACACACACACACACACACACATGGCTACATTGTCATTTCTCAGTAGTAATTCTATTAGTAAGAGAATCTTTATTGTCTATCTGAGTGAATCTATAACTAATTCAGCAGGTGAACTAGTAGTAGCACATTCTATGTTAAAGAAGGTAAAATGTTATCAGGAGAGGGGGAATGTTAAAGTAAAGTTAACAGCTGAAATAACAGGAAGTAACGCAGTTAGAGAGTGGTGGTGGTAGAAAGTAGCAGAGTGTGGAAAGTGGTCAGAATGTCCTCCACTATACAGCTTTAGGTTAGCTGCTAGCTAGGTTTGAGTTAAACTATTAACTAACCCTACACCTCCCCATGGCAGCCCCGCCCACAGGTAAGATCAGACGTCCTACCTGTGGGCGGGTTCAGCACGATGCGCTGATCCATTTGATGTGTGATGGTTTGTTTTTTCATCCCTTCGCTCCATCTTTGTTAGAGAAAACTGCCCCCCCCCCCGTTTATTTTTGAGACAAACAATAAAAGTAAAATAAATATTTGCTGCTTAATGTCTGAAGGATGAAAATATCAGAAAAAAGCTACAGTTATTTAATAAAAAAAGACCAAAGATGAAATGTTTCTGACTTTCTTCTTCCAGAGTCGCGTCATTAGATTAAATTAAAACACTCATGTGGTTTTTACCCATAATTCCTCTAAAAGACGAGCGTGATTCCTAAAGGCGGCGGTTCTTCTGGCTCTGGGATATTTTCCTGCATTGTTCTCTTTATTTTTGCTGTTTGCTGGTCTCCCCCCTCTTTGGGGAAACTGTTTAGAAGTCTTCATGCACACGGATACAAACCTCCAGACGCATGTATATTTGATTCCTCCCTCGGAATAATTAATAACTTTGTCTTCATTTATTTATTTGTTTGTATTTGAGGCAGACAGAGGGGAGAAGCGTGTTTGTGTGCTTGTGAGACCTCAGAGAAGTCGGCTTCTATTCTGCACTGCAGCACAGTGAACGTTGACTATTCGCTGACAGCGTCGAGCTCACAGGTGGCTTTAGAGCTCATTTATACACCTGATCAGGACGAGATTGTTTTAGAGTTAGACGAGGGGTGAGTTCTTTTCTGCTTTAGGTGGAAAGTAAACTGTTGTAATATTTACATCCAGTCAGAAATCTTCTTTCTGATGGTTGACTCTTCTGGTGTGGAGGTGT
>SSNS01000063.1:1357405-1363882 GCA_006937985.1 Aphyosemion australe
CATGAAACATTTTAATTTGAATCATTTCTACTTTAGTTCATCCTAGAAGAGCTTATAATGTATAATCCCTCTCTGTTATAACACTTACCTAGAATGTGTCAAAATGACCCCTAAAACCACAAATGTTTACTTTTCATTAACATAAAACATTAAATCACACATTTTTAATGATTCTTTACCTCTGCTAAAGCTCAGTTTACCTTCAGTTATTATTCCTCAGACATCCTCTGAAAGGAGACCAGGCCTAACGCGAGACCCTGTGGAACGCCACGAGCAGAGGAGAATGTATTTAGGAACATTTGTGGTTCAGGAGAACCTGAAGTGAAACTGTTTTCTTCAGGAATTCAAGTTTTCTGTTACCAGAAACCTCGTACCAGTCCTTGAGCCTCAAAGTGGCGCTAACTTCCACCTTCATCTGATTAAAGTAAAGAAATCCACTCGGTCGGATCTGAGAGCGAATAAATAAAGACAATCTGAAGAATCGTCTCTGTGAGAGAGTGATGGAGAGATTGAGGGAAAATGGAAGATGAGAGGAGGGAGGGAGGGAGTGGGGGGTAGTGTGTGTGTGTGTGTGTGTGTGGGTGGGTGTTGGAGCCTCGCGGGACCTCGGCACTGCAGCATTCTTTCTCTGTTTGTGTGTGAGAGGGTGAGGAGAGGTGGGGGCACTCCTGGGACCCCTCCAGCACTGCAGCAGGATCAGTGTGTGTGTGTGTGTGTGTGTGTGTGTGTGTTCTACAGCCCCCACACTACCAGTGGGTCAAGCTCACAACCTCCTGCATCAGAACGGCCCCCCAACACCACTGCTCGCCCCTGGTTGCTATGGTAACACACCTTGAGCAAGCCCCCCAGAGAGGTGCACACTCCTCCTCCTCCTGCCGTCCACTGCTCTCTTCTTCGCTGCACTCGTTCTTCCTCACGGCGCCTCTCTCTACGTCCGTCCTGTCCTCTCATCCTCCCTCCTTTCATTTCTCCTTTTCCACTCGTTCGCCTCCTCTCCCACCTCCTGGCTCAGGTTTAGAGATGGACCCATTTGGTTTTTGGGGATGGAGTAGCTCGTGGGAGCAGGGGAGGCCAGTAATGGAGGGCAGACACCCACGGGACCCCCAGCGACTCATTCAGAGCAGCGTGTGTGTGTGTGTGTGTGGGGGGGGGGGGGGGGGGTGAGAGGCAAGCACCTTAGGGACCCCCCCTCGACGCAACCCGAGGAGCTCATTTATGTTGTTGCAGGTTCTGTGATGAGGCCGCCGTAAATGGGTTGTGTGTGCTGGGGCCGGTGCCACCTGGTCCTCCTCCTCTGGTCAATTAGCAGAGACAGAAAGTCAGTTAATGAGAGAGAATGAGACCGAGCTGCAGCATGAGCAATGAGGGTGTGTGTGTGTGTGTGTGAGACCCACTGCAGTAAACCCGTTTCTCTCCGCCCCCTCGCCATCCTCATGTTTAACGTTACGTTTGTTCTTCTGGTCACCTGAACCCAAACATGGAGATGCTTCATAAAATCTTCGCTCTCTTAAATAAAGATCAACCTGCTGCCTTTAAACTAAACTCAGTTATTAAAGTTCTGGTTCCCGTAGAAACCGTGTAATATTTGTTCTATCTGAGTGTCACATGCAAGCTGAACATACAAATGTTCTCCTTCATCAGCCTCAGAAAGGAAAGGGATGGGAAAACCGTCTCTTCTACATCACTGGGAAAATTAGTGTTCATGGCCCCACCCACCTTAGCTTGGGACCGCCCACATGAAGGAGAGCAGAGCGCATCTCGGCTCGTTGAAGCTAACGGTTAGCAACCCCATAACGAAGGCAGCAGAGGACTCGTGTTGCTGTTAGCTAGTCAGAGGTGAGTAAGAGTCATAATCCTGCATTCTGGAAGCGTAGCATGTAAAAAACACTCAGGAGTGTCTCTGTGCTTCTGGGATGCGTCCATAAAGCGATCGTTCATGGTCAGTGGAAACGCACCCGTCCACCATGACGGGGACTAACTGCTGCGTACTATGCTTTTTGGACGTTACCTGACGTCTGCTGAAAGGCCAGGTGCCTCACAAGGCATTCATTTCCACCAGAGAGCACAGCAGATTTATTAAAATAACGAGCTTTAAAAGTAACTGAATACAACAGTCAGATCGTCTGTTTTCTCTCACAAAATCTCACCTCGACATCCGTAAAACCGACTGAAATTCTGCCGTTTTAGCTTGTTAACGTGAAGTAGTTGTGACGGCCATCTTGGTGATGATCTAGCGATTACTTTCTGAAAATCCACTCTGTGGTTCAGCAGGTATTTAAATACAGGCAAAAACATTATAATTTTACCGTAAACCTGTTGTGTGTGTCTCACGGACCGGGCCGCATAGGGGGACGGCACACAGAGACAGCCGTCCCCACACACACACTGATCAAAACAATGTATTTGTCAGAAAAGAGGAAAGAGTCTTTCATGGGACACACACACGCACACACACACACACACACACACACACACACACACACACACACACACACACACACACACACACGGAGGCGGCGGAGGCCTCTCTCCATGCCCTTGTTCCGGACAGCCCAATTATCTCTCTGCACCTCACTGTTCTCCCCTCAGTTCTCTCCGTGGCTTCACGTTCACTCCGGTTTGATACGTTTGGTTTCCTCTGCAGACTTCCACACTCACACTAATTGATTGACCATAAATGAGCTTCCAAAGTTTCTCTTTAGAGGCTGATGTCATCATTTAGAACAGCTCGGTGTGGAAGATTTAACTCCTGCTCAAACAGCAACGTGCTAAAAATAATAACTTTGATCTGAGCTTTAAAACGATGAATCACTCCGTTTATTTCTGCAGCAGCAGCTCAAAGTGCTGCACAAACTCAGGAACCAAGCCTGATTCTGGCTCTCAGGGCCGATACCAGCACCCATGTTTTGAGCAGCTCTGACCCTCCGACACAGATTCTGGCTGATTCCAGTTTAAAAAAATGTTTTTGTAAAACTTTTACATGGAAAATCCGTCCTTGTTAGCATGAATTATCGCTTAGTGATGTTGAGTTCACGACTTTTTATTGTTGCTTAGCAACTATGTGCTTTTCTTATATATCAAAGAGAAGCAGAGGTTTTCCTGATTGGTTTATCTGATCATGCTAAAGAATTGGCTGATCTCAGTCCTCAGCAGATTATTTGGTGCATCTCTAGTTATACCTGGGATAAAGCACCTGTCAGTAGCTAGATTACAGCACAGGGCTGTGTCTGGTATGATCGTACCAGCAGGTGTAAACGTGTTTACAGCAGAGATGCACCGATTCTGCTTTCTAGGGCCGATACCTAACTCAGCTTTTCTACAGCTCTGACCTGCTGATTCTGACTTTGAAGGTAATCAGCACCAGATGGTTATCACGGTGACCCTAATGAGCCACTGACAGCAGCTTTAACATTTCTGTCGACCTTGGTTCGCTTCACCCTTCCTCCTAAATCAGATTTCTTCTTGGTGTAGATTTTATAACGTTACGGTTAGCAGCTTCATCTGCATTTCTCTTAATTTCATCAGACGGTAATTTTCCATCAGAAACGAGTGTTTTCATTAAAACCTTAGCTGGAGTTAACTGGTCAGTAGGTAGTAAACTTTATGTGAGTTTAGTTGTAACTGCAGCTTGTTATCTTCAGCGTGGCTGCACCCGAGCAGCAGACATGTTGAAGTTAACAAGCGCATCATTGTTCATGTAAAGGTAGCCGATGTTTGACCGCGTCCTCTGATCCTGGCAGCGTGGGAGAGAGGGAGGCAACTTCTAAGGACAGCTTCACCCCCACTGAGGGCGGGAGCTTAAAGGTGCTTTTCACAAAGCCCCCACCCAACACACACACACACACACACACACACACACACACACACTGAGGCGTAGGCATGTCCACCTGAAGGTTGCACCCCGGGCTCCTTCCTGGACCCGTTCTGTCGTCTAGCTGGACCACAGAGTTAAATTCAACTTTAAGAGAAGAAAATAATTATAAAAATCGACTAAAGGCTGCTGCTGCACAGCCCTCCTCCTCCTCCTCGCTGCCTCTCTCAGCGTGTGTCGCTCCGTGTGACTCTGTCCTGCTGTTTCAATCTCCCAGTAAATGATAATGAAGCTCTATCTGTCTCAGTGGGTCTCGGACTCGCCGGCGCCCCTCAAACCTCCCAGCCTTTGAGCTTTCTGTGTGTCGGCGGGCGTGAAAAGGGCTTGTTTGGGGACCGCGACCATGGAGGACACGTCTCATTCTAACAAGACCACGTGGCACACACTCACACACGTACACGCACGCACACACACACACACACACACACACACACACACACACACACACACACAGCTATTGAGACAGGATTACGGCACCCTTGTGTTGCCTTTGAGGCAAGAAGAGATAAAAATCTGTGTGTGTATTCATGTATTAGTCAGGAAGGGTGTCATGGATGCATGATTGAAGACGTTATTAACCCTGCGATCCCCTGCAGCGGGAAGGTTTGCACTGTGTGTGTGTGTGTGTGTGTGTGTGTGTGTTAGCACTTACAGGACATGAGATAAGTGTTAAAAAGAGGAAGTGACTGTGTATATCTCAGATTCAGTGCGTGTGTGGAGCTCCACAGGGGTCCCAGATTGGCCCGCAGACGACACCATCTGATGTCTCCGGGCAGCACCGTCCTGTGGTGTGTGTGTGTATGTGTGTGTTTGTCCCATGCCGTGTGTGTGGGCGACTGGGGTATCGGGCCTGTATGGTACACCGGTGATAAGGACAACAGGCAGGAGACCTGGTCACCAAGGGGTGCACGAGTGTGTTTGTGTTTATGACGCCCACCTTCATCTGGCCTTTCACCGCGGGTGATGTGATGTCACTCACGCCGTCCTAAAATAGACTCACACACATGCGCGCGGCTGTAGATGAACAAACACTTTCTGCTCCGTGTGTTTTGAGATGCAGAATTCCTCTGGAATCTTAAAATGTTTTTCCAGTTATGAATAAAAAAGCAAAATGTAAATGAAAACATTATTATTCTACACGACTCTACCTGGATCATCACTAGAGATGTGTCGGCATCAGCATTAGTAAAAATGGGCCGATATAAACCACTAATGTTTATTTCCATCTTGTTGCCGTTTGCAGGTGTGGGGGGAGGGGAGGGGGTTGGTCATGTGACAGTCGTGGTGATGCAGAGTGGGTTGTGGGGGTGTTGTGGTCACTTTTACACTTTAACAATGGTAGCTATTGGCCTTAACAGAAATATTAACATCAATATCGGCCCAAATTTTTATATCAGTGCATCTCTTATCATAACCATTATTTATAGTTTTTATACCCTATCTTCACAACATCAGGACCACAAAGAGCTGCAGTAGCTCTTGGTCTTCCTGCATCCCAAACTGCCCAGGAAGTCCATTCCCAGTTTGGATGGTGGTCAGGATGCAGCGGCTCATGGAGGGTGTAGTCAGCCTCATGGTGCCGGAGCAGGAGGAGGTGCAGCCGGAGGTTAAAGGGTGAAGCCTGGGTGTTTGTGACAGAGTGAATCAGACTAAAACCTGATGAAAACACAAACTGTACGGCAGTGGGTCTGGATCTCCTGTCTCAGCAGCTTTAGCAAATAAATCAGCAGAGCCCATTACTTACAGGGATGAAATACAACTATCCATGTAAGATAAATTTAGAAAATGTTCCTTAATGATAACTGGGTCAGACGTGGCACATGAATAAAACATGCAGAACCTAAAAAGGTAGGAAATAACGCACCGTCAAGAGAAATAAAGCACATAAATAATGGCAGAGCCACGTTTCAGTCTGTTTTTATGTGTCAGGACATTAAATCTCATCACCAGCAGGTGTTCAAATTAGGTAAACATAACGGAACGGTGAGAGGGAAACTGATGATCCAACACAACCTGCTCCAGCAGCGGGCTTTGGGGTGACCTCCTCAGCTCTAGAGGAGTTCTGGTCCATGGTTCTGTAGAGTTGCTTCAGATCATTGAAGTTAGCAGACGTTCAGGTTCTGCCCCGTCGTTTCAGTCCGGTTCTGGTCGGGACTCTAACTGGACCCCTGCAGAATGAACAAAGGTCTTCTGTGTGGAACGTGTGCTGCTTTCTATGCAGATGAGATCTGTCATACGCTTTGAATTTAAATTCTGAATCGGTGTGTGTGTTACCTGATCTCACGTGTGTGTGTGTCTGTCTCCTATTTGCAGAGGAGGGCATCAATCATGAGTGCAAGCTGTGTAACCAGATGTTTGACTCACCTGCCAAGCTGCTCTGCCACCTGATAGAGCACAGCTTCGAAGGTATGGGAGGAACCTTCAAGTGTCCTGTCTGCTTTACAGGTGAGACACACACGCGCGCACACGCACACACACACGCACACACACACGCACACACACACACGCACACACACACACACACACACGCACACACGCACGCACACACGCGCACACACACACACACACACGCACACCACACGCACGCACACACGCACACACACGCA
>SSNS01000063.1:1366484-1373984 GCA_006937985.1 Aphyosemion australe
CAGGTGCACAGCAGCACTTTAAACTTTAACTCTATTCCTCAGTGGCCTATGAATTAGTAAGATGGGCACCGCTCCTGTGGGGAGGGTTAATAATTCAGCACACACACACTCACACACACACACACGCACACACACGCACGCACACTCACACACACACACACACACAGAGTGGAAATCAAAAGTTTACTGAAACAAAAGGAGGAGAAGCACTGAAACAACAGTGGAAGGAAAAGAGGAAGAGATCATTTATTGATAAATCTCCCGTTCTGCTGAGGGAAGCACTTCCTGTTTCCTTCCAGCTTTCCAACACTTTTAATGTTTCTCCAGGAAAAGTCCTGACGGACCTCGTGTGTCTCTGGGCTTCGCTCTCGTGGTGCTGGAATATAGAACAAGTAAAACATGTCATGGTGGGAAAAGATAACGTCACCGTTTAGGTGACCTTTGACCTCAGCGACGCTGATCTATAGGGCCTAACCTCCTCAAGCTGTCCTCCTCTGCTACGACCGGCTGTCTGATGTCTCTCTGTCCGTCTGTCTCAGTGTTCGTGCAGGCCAACAAGCTGCAGCAGCACATCTTCGCCGTGCACGGCCAGGAGGACAAGATCTACGACTGCTCCCAGTGTCCGCAGAAGTTCTTCTTCCAGACGGAGCTGCAGGTAGGCGTCCTCATTCCTGCCTCTCTTTGACCCCGCCCCCTGCTGGGTTTCTGTTGTGTGCTGCACTAAGTGGATCCTGAATGAGCTCAGGCCGTGGATCAGAACCTGGACTGACTGATAATCTAACGAATTCCACTTCTGTGATCGTTCTTCCTTTCATGTGAATTTCCACGTCTTTCCATCTCTCCTCACGAGGTCCAGGCGGGGTTCTGGCACGCTTTATGTCATGATGATTCAGACCCATAAGTGGATATAAGTCACTCCAGAGTAGGTCCTGATCCAGCTGTGGTCAGCCCACTGGTCTTGGGTCAGACATCTGTCCTGTTCAGAGGTGAAACCTGTAATTTACGCTGATGCTTGTGATGCAGAATTAGGATCCAGCGTTAAGGATGAGACGGTTCTGGTCGGGTTCTGAGTCCAGCGCGGGTTGGTTCTGGTTTCTGGTTTTAACGGAGCTGAAGGTGAACAGTTATTCCTAGCTTCATAATAAAGATGCCAGACCTGTTTTGTGTATTTTTGAGCCACTGTAGAGAAAAAGGTGCGGCTGGATTCTGTGGCTCCAGGTGGGACAACAGGAAGAGACTCATCTGGGAAATGAAGTGTGAGACTTATTTCAGGTATAAAGCTGTAGTTAGATTTTAATTGAGACTTTTTTATTAGTAAGATGGAGTTTTTGAGATCTGGATCATTGGACTTTGTGATATCCAGGTGTGTCCTGATGTGTCCCCCATGAACAAACACCTGATTACATATTTATTAACGTGTGGTCTGAAACAAACATGCTGATAGGGCGATAGGATTTGCTGATGAGGTCATTGCTGTTACTAACCAGGACATTAAGGTCACATGAGTCCTTGGGTTAGGGTTGTGCCCTATCAGCATGTTGGTTTCAGACCAGAACCTCATAAGGGTCCGACTCCAAACCTCAGAGCTGAAGAAGCTTCTTGGGTGAGAGCAGAAATGACTTCTAGGAAAACTAAACCTTCAATATTAATAAAACGTCTTTTTAAGGATCAAAATGTTTAGATTTAGACGAATATTTTTGTCTTTCAGCACTAAACTAGTAACACTTGGGACAGTTTCAAGGACTTTTAGATGTTTTTTAGACCTGAAACCCATTTTATTAGAGATTTCTGTGAATCCAAACAAAAAAATATATAAATTAAATTTTTATTTAAGATCGTTTTAGTTCTGTCTGACTGCTGCTGTCTGGATGTGTGTGTGTGTGTGCGTGTGTGTGTGCGTGTGTGTGTGCGTGCGTGTCGGTGCGTGTGTGTGTGCATGTGTGTGTGTGTGTGCATGTGTGTGTGCATGTGTGTGTGCGTGTGCGTGCGTGCGTGCGTGTGTGCGTGCGTGTGTGTGTGTGTGTGTGCGTGTGTGTGCGTGCGTGTGTGTGTGCGTGCGTGTGTGTGTGTGTGGGTGTGTGGGTGTGCGTGCGTGTGTGTGTGCGTGCGTGTGTGTGTGCGTGCGTGTGTGTGTGCGCGTGTGTGTGTGTGAAAACACATAGCCTGAGTCTGACCTGCCACAGCTCCACCCCCCTGAGAGGGCTCTCTAAGTGGGCTAGACAGGAAGGCTGACTGGGGGAGATGGAGAGCTTCGACCGTGGAGGTTAATGCAAGTGTGAGCTGTTTCTGTTTGTGCACGTGTGCCAGAAGATGTTGAATTGGGTGGTGTGTGTGTGTACGTACGTGCGTGCATGTGTGTGTTTTAATGAGGTGGGGATGGATGAAGAAGGCTGCTTGGCCAGATAGAAAAGGCTTTGGCCTGTTTCATGGCCTCAGAGGGCCCATGTGATGTCCAGCTCACCCCCACCCCCCCACCCGGGGGTCGTAGCTGCCTGGCCGTGCCACTGCATCATCCTCTCCTCCCCTCTGATTTCCTTCAGCCCCACTTTCCATCTGTGAATCCCTTCCTTCACATACAAAGTTCCTCTCAATCACTCCTCTCCTAACACACTCCTGCCACAGTTTTCTCTTTCTCTTCCTGTCTTCCTCCGACTCCCCCCATCTGTCCCAGAAGAACCAGCCCCTATGCATATTTTAGCCCCTCTCCTCTCTTCCTCTCTTCTCTGCCTCTCCCCAGCGTCCCATAAATAGTGCAGACGTAAGCTAGTAAATAAGACATGTTTTTGCTGTGTGTGTGTGTGTGTGTGTGTGTAAATAAGAAATGCTGCGGCCCTGATCGCTGAGGTCCTCCTGGATCTCTCTGCTTTTACTCCCAGACTTCACAGACGACTCAGAGTTTCACCCTGGTTCTCTCTCATGTTCTCTTTGTTTTTTATTTGGGCTTCTTTATTTCACCACCAATCATCACGATTACGTCATTAATGTAGCCATAAATGATGTTTCCCCTCATCTGACTCTGTTATAACATGGTTTAGTGCATTAGTACGTAAGCCTTGTGATTGTTGTAGAGTTGTCTGGGTATGGTGTTAAATTCAGCTGTGTCAGCGCTCTGGAGGCTCACGTTACCTCCAACCTCCTGGGGGCGCTCTTCTGCAGGTTCCTCATCCACCATATCTGCACCACGACTCCCCAATAATCCTGTTTTCTGTCTATTTCTGCACCTCCCTTTAGCTGCAGGAACTATCAAACACTTTATTTTCCCGATGTCCTTTGTCCCTGTTCTGTTGTCCTGCGCTCAGGAAGCAGAACAGGATGAGACGATGCAGCGAGATAAAAGGAATTAAATGTGATTTTACCCAGAAACAGGAGCTAAACCAGAGTGATTCGTCTCTTTTAGATTAAAACAGCTTGAGAACATCATCGTTTGCTGCATATTTTCTGTGTGTGAAACTAGAATCTGTGTTTGGTTTGAGTGTGTGTGAAGTGAGTTGTGTTTAAATAATCTCATCTCGTCTCGCCGTCTCTCTCTAACTGAATTATGGAGATGTGAGGATGTGGCTGAACTGGAAATAAGGTTTATTTGTGAGTCTGTTTCTCTGGAGCTCTGTGTCGAGTCGGTATGTGTACTCTCTGATCCATGTTTCCCTTGGCTCCCAGTGTGTGCGTGTGTGTGTGTGTGTGTGTGTGTGTGTGTGTGTGTGTGTGTGTGTGTGTGTGTGTGTGTGTGTGTGTGTGTGTGTGTGTGTGTGTGTGAATTTGATCCGTACATCCCTGTGGCGTTCCAGGGGAGCGTACTCAGCTGCCCCACTGCTCACTGGGAAACTTTGTGTTATTAGAATGGGGACCTGGGACACACACACACACACACACACACACACACACGCACACGCACGCACACACACACACACACACGCACACGCACGCACACACACACGCGCACACACACACACACACACACACACACACACACACACACACACACACACACACACACACACACACACACACACACACACACACACACACACACACACACACACACACACACACACACACACACACACACACTGAATCCCCAGACTTTTTAAGCAGAGAAGGAACAGAGGTTCCCAGCAAAAGCGACGGTTTACTGAACATTGCAGCTTCCTCTTTATGAGCTTTTCTTTTTTTAAATAAATGATCAGATTATGATGAATTATGGGAAAATTATTATCAATTAGTCAACAGAAGCCTGAAACGTCTCAGGGCTGCAGCAGCTACCTCCTGTGTGCAGCTTCTGTTGTTTCTCTCTAAATGAAAACATTCGGTTTTTAGAACCCGTTTCCGGTTCCCTGACCTGAAATCTGGTTCAGGTCAGAATTCATTCAATCTGCAGCAAAACACAAAGCAGGTGAGAAGGTTCAGTCTGATGATTGGTCAGATATTCTGGGGGCGGGGCTACCAGAAGTCCTCCTTGACTGTGTCACCAGGTCTTGGTGTAACATGTCTTATCAGCTGTTTTTATTTGTGGGGGCGTGGCCAACCCAGCTTACCTGCCCTGTTAGCCACGCCCACTGATTGATGAGGGCGCTTTTATCGGCATCCTCGACCTGGCTAATGGTCCTCTGGACTCGTTTCTCTGTGATCCAGGGATTGAGTCCCTGGTGAGAGTCCACGGTGGGATTATTGTGTTTGCGTTGGTCTGATTTAGTTCATTTGAGGTCTTCCTGTTCTTGTTTATGGCTCGTGTGAGTTGTCCCACTGTTTCCTCTTCTCCTGAACAGGTTTGACTGGGATCTGAGCTGTTTCATGTGTGTAGAAGCTCTGGGGTGGTTTAGTGTTATTATACAGGTATGTAGTAAGCCACGCCCACAGGGAAAAACAGACTTCATCAAACCAAAGCCCCGCCCCTTTAGGCTCTAAGTGGAAGTTTGTAATTGGTCAGTCTGATTTATAACGTGTCCTTTTACCAACTTAATTCCTGATCTGAAGAATAAAATCAGGGATCGATCCGTGGACGAGAAACAGACAGAAACAGATTGATCTGATTTATTTATCAGCGTCTTTGTTTAACTTGAAACCATAAGAAGACGTTCTGGTTTGGACTCCAGCAGCAGGAAACACCAACAGTCTGTGTTGTTGTGAGACAGACGGACAGACGGGGACATGAAGAGGGACGAGGTGATAACTGATGTGGGAATTTCACAGTTTGAGCGACACCTGGAGGCTTTCTAACAGTGTGTGTGTGTGTGTGTGTGTGTGTGTGTGTGTGTGTGTGTGTGTGTGTGTGTGTGTGTGTGTGTGTGTGTGTGTGTGTGTGTGTGTGTGTGTGTGTGTGTGTGGACAGGCTCAGTCTGTTTTCCTCCAGACTTCCCTGTAATCCTGGGGGTGAGGTTCAGGATGAGGTTCAGGTCCATGTCGGCCACAAAACGGGACTAAAAAAATAAAATAATTTTACAGTGATTTTTTTTTCATTCGTACTCCAGAAACAGGCGTTTCAGTAAAAATCTGAACCAAGATTGTTAGAAAGTCTGGAGAGACAAAATTCATGAAATAACTCAGAGGACCACAAACGGCCCCCGAGCCGCACTTTGGACATCCCGGCTTTAAAGTGCCTCTGGACGTTCTGAAGAACGTTTCCTTTTGACCTTTAACCTGTTAAACCTCTGACCTGCGAGCCATGCAGTCAGAACCAGAGCCCTAAACTCAAGGGATGAGCCAGACACAGAACAGAACCAGTTTTAAACCGGGTCTCGGTGGTACCGGCGGTGGTACCAGCAGCTTCACAGACACGATCGGCTCCTTTTGATGAATCAATGAAAAGATCAGAAATGCAGTTTGACAGAAAACAGATCTAAGCTCCAACATGTGGATCTTCAGACAGATGTTTGATCTCCACAAACACAAAATCCTGTCAGACCCAGCTGGGTGGAAAACTGCGGCCGAGTTCTCCAGGAAACTGGGATGAGCTGCTAAACATCACATAGATCCAGATTCCAGACAAACGAACAGCGTTTTTCCTAAAACGTCTCAAAACTTCTGCAGGAGTTCTCGTGTCCTGAATAGAAAACAGAAACTAGTGACAGAGTTTCTGGATCCAGCCTCAGAGGGTCAGAACCATATGGGAGGAGGTGGAGAGCTCTGAAACTAAACTGGGACTGACTGGAGACAAAAGCAGAGAATTCTTCTGTTTGTTTACGGCGTGTTACAAATCTGATTTTACGTTTGTGTGTCTCTGTGATACCACTGGTCCTGGTTTTTAACGTCTCTCCTCCCTCCTGATGTCTTCTCTCTGGGTCTGTCACCCATTCATCCTCACTCAGCCATCTTTGCAGCTCCTCTGTGTTTTCTCTGACGTTCGTGACCGTTCGGAGCGGATGATGAGGACTGAATAAATAAGCCGGCCTCTGAGGATTTCAGGCGTGTGCGTTTATATGACAGTGACACGGAAGGCCGGCATGCTCTGCTGCGTTGTGAACGCACGCGTGCTGTTGGAGAGCGGTCATGTCTGCATTCACTCGTCCATCTGCAGCCTCTAAACGCTCCGGTCGCTGCAGACGGAACTAGACGGCCCGTTTTTAACCGTTTATCTGCACTGCCGCCTTCAGCAGCAGAGTCCATAAAACAGGCTAGTTTTGTTTTTGCAGCTCTGAGCTGCTGATGGTGAATGACCTCACGTTGTAATTAACAGAGTAAGTGTTCAAACTAAAGGTGTGGATCGCTGAAAACCCATGTTTTAATGATTATTTCTGATTCTAACGGGTCACTCTGAGTGTCTCATGCAGGCTGAACATGAAAATAGTCTCCTCCACCTATCTCCTGCATTAGCTTCTGATAGAAAATAGACGTGCCCTCTGAGAAAAAACGCTATAGCGATGGTGCGTTCACTGACTGGGAAACAGGTCAGACTTCTATTACTGCTTGGTAATGATGCATTCATGGACCAAAATATTTGATCAGATTTTTGAAGATCAGATCAGCTGATCGTGCTGAATATCGGTCGATTCTGATTCTCGGCTGATGACATAGTAAAGGTGTTTCCCCCCTCCGACAGCGCCTGCAATAACATTCTGGTCCTGCCAGATCCCGAAATCACAGGAGAACTGTAAGATCACGTGTGATTTCACCAGTTCACACAATAAAAATGAAGGAGGAAGATGGCAGCATGCATCCATGAGGTTGCTGTACTTCGGCCATGGAGGCTTCACGCTTGACGTGTTCTGGAAGCATAGATCATGAAAAATCGACCCAAAGCGTGAATTTAGTGAATCGCCATGACGCTACGCCTCTGGGACGTGTCCGATACGCCGTGCACCCGGTGGAAACACACCCACACACTGTAGCGATGGCTAGAAGCTGCTCACTGCGCTTCGCAGACGTTAAACGCCGCTTACGCATCTGGCGATGACCTAAGCTGAAAGTGTCTGACGGAGGTGAAGCCACCTTTACTCTGATGGAACCTCTTAAGTGTTTGTGCTTGCTTCTTCCCTTCATGCTGGGGGTGTATTTTGGGTCGTGTTT
>SSNS01000063.1:1378984-1384018 GCA_006937985.1 Aphyosemion australe
GATCTCTCAGCTCAGCCGTGCCCCCGACCCGGAGCCGGCGGGGGACCCCCATCTCCACATCACAGCCAATCAAAGTGTCATTTGCTACTCACATGTAAAACTCTAACGATCGCGCCACTGGGCGCGGCTATTAGGAGCAGCGGGGGAAGGAATATTAATGGGATATGCTATTAAATAAAGAAAAGCAAAGTGGGTGAGGAAGCTGTAAGAGCTGGATGAAGGGAAGGGAAGGGCGAACAAAGGTATTGTACGTGCAGTATTTTTTATTGTCCCTGCCAAAACCCCCTCCTCCCCCGCCCCCTCCCCTCCCACCGTCCACCCCCCCGCCTCATGCATTTATTATTTTTTTAATAGAAAAGAAAAGGCGAGAAAACAACGTTGTTTTGGGATTTCTTTTTTTATTTTTTGATAGATTGTAAGAAAGCTTCACTTTTTTCCTCCTCTTTTTGTATTCATAGGTGCCAAATTTTCCTTTTTTTACTCCATGTGTGCTTATTGGCTTTCTTTTCCTGGTTTTTATGATTTCTTGCAGTAAGTAGGTACTTGTGCTGTGTTGTGATTGTTTGCCAGTCGTAATATTCCTAAACGCTCTCCCTCAAACTATCCTTTTTATGATTGTTATATATATTTTTTCCTTTTTGTAATTACTATGAAAAAAAGACATCAAAACAAAATAAAGTGCAGAAAAACACACAGCTCTTTCCTTTTTGTTGATTTGGGATTGGGTCTTCCCGTCATGGGACCCGCATCGGTTATTGTAAAGAATAAATATCATCAATTTCAGTGCGTCTGGTCGATGACTGCTTTTTAAATGTGAATTAACCAGATTGCAATAATCTAGTACAGAAAAGAGAAAATGAATAAATAAAATGATAAAAAGATGAAGCCGTTCTGTGTGATGTGGATTTATTCTCTAATGACTGAAGCTTCTGCAGGTATGAGGACACACCTGTCCGTGGAGGAATCCAGCAAACACGTTAGCAGCAGATTCAGTTCACATCTGGGATTTCCAACATTCCCAGAACTCAGGAATGTCAGAATTTAAGGGGAAAATCAGAAATCAGGAAAACGTCTGTATAATCAAAACGACTCGATTCCATTTAATTTGTCATTAAATATTTATTATTTTTAGGTTCTTTAGTTCTGATGTAAAATAAAGGATTTTTATTTATTTACCTCGTGATGTCCTCCTCAGGTGTCTCACCTGGAGTCGGTGCATCTCATTACAAAAACTACATCACTGTTTAAATTCTTTCACAATAAAAGCAGAACGTCTAAAACACACTGTGATTTGTGAAGCAGTTATTAAAGCAGTTATTAAAGAAAAGGACGTCACGCCTGTTATGCATCAGGATCACGTCACAAAACTACAATATTTAGATTCTGAGTGTCGTAGGTTTAGAGCCACAGCTGATCAGATGTGGTAAACATGAGGTGGAACCAGAACTTCAGTGTTGTTATCTGGTCTGAGTCCTGAGAATGTCCCAAAGAGGCCACCGTACTGCTTGTAGAGCCTGGATCTGATTTTTCCCATCAAACCATCCTGGATGCTCCTGTGAGGGAATCCCTTCAGACACGCTGGTGAACGCTGACTGAGCACAACATCACGACACAAAAAAGTCTTTATTAAAGCCAGAAACAGTAGAAATCACGTTTACCTGAAACTCTCTGATGGTTCCATCTCTGAAACAACAAGAAGGTGGCAGGGTTCCTCACCTTCACACATTTTCACAAACAAAACACCCAGAAACTTTACCTGAGAGCTTCAGGAGTCGTGTAAGCTGACAGGATGTCAGGTGAATCAACCCAGAGGCAGAAATCAGCAACAACTCAATCAAAATGGGGCAGAAACTGAAGGAGGGGTCTGGAGGCTGATTTATGGATGTGGTGAAGGAGGAGATGAAGGGTAGAGGATGCAGATGACGGGACTAAACGGAGACAGGTGATTGGCTGTTGAGACCCCTGAAGGGACACGCCCAGAGAGACAGGAGAAGATGTTCTGTTGGTCCTAAACCTCCTGTTTCTATTTTCATTTGTAACAGAACCTGACTGGACCTGCTGACAGAACCTCTCATGGTGCTCCTGAAACAGCTGTAGGAGGAGATGTTTGGTGTTTCAGCTCAATCTGCTGGTAGGAACCTCAGACCTCTGGTTCCATCACCTGAGAAATGTTGATTCAGGTTTAGGTTCTGATCAGCTGGACTGCCGTTAGCCCCTCTACACGTGTTCAGACCGGCTGCTGCCAGACTCATGACCCACATGACTCCACGTTGATGCAGATGATCAGCTTCATGTGCACTTCAAGATCCTGGTTCTGACTTGTAGACCTCACCTGCATGGACTACCTCTAGAATACATCAGGGGTTTACTGCATCCATCCACCCCGTCTGGTCTCTCAGGTCCTCTGACCAAGGCCTCCTGGGACTCTGGTCCGATCTTCTACATCAGCCAAAACTGTTCTTTTAAAATCTGCTCATGTTTGATGTATCTTGTGTTTTTATTTTTTTTTTCTGAAAAGCACTTTGGGATTTTTCTCTGGGGAGGTTTTATAGAAATAAAACTTTACTGATTTATTCTTGGGTCTGGTTCTGTCTGACCTGAATGGGTCGGAGCTGCAGGAACAGCTGTGATGTCAGAAACCAGCGCTGTTTCCCATCTACAGGTGATTGTTTTTACACATCAGCTACTTTCAGGAGCATTTACTGCATCTAAGTAACTAAAACTGAGCAGTGAGACTTGTGCAAACGTTACTTTTGGTTTAGTAGAATCTCAATATTTCCTCTTCGTGTACAAATTGATCTAAGATTAAAATTAAAGAACAGTTTATGGTTAAATGTGTTTAAAATGTGTCCATCAAAAATATAAAATAATAATAATCCTAAAATCTAATATGAATATAAAATAATAAACCCTTTATGTAGCAGCTGAACCTTTTAGTTTAGTAAAACAAACCAGAAACAAGAACATAAAGAGTAAATTATGGATATAACGTTTTACAGATTTGTTTTAAAAGGATAATATTTAAAATCTTTTATGTTGTTTATTGATGAATGTTTGATCAGAAGCAGCAGCTCCAGTTAAAACCTCCATACGTGGTTTCTCCTGAAATTATATTTCTGATGTTTTTATTGGGATCAAAACCAGAAACCATGAATGGAATTAATGGAGATTATTTGTGATTATAATAGAAATCCGTTTGAGTTTAGGGGCTTCCGTAGATTTTTATTTTCTATTTTTATCCGTTTTCTGCGTGGTGGGTGAGATGCAGACGGTCCCTAACTCGCATCCCTGCTAGCTAAAGTCAGGCTGCTTTAAACGGAACCGAAACCCATAACGTAGAGTTCAGAACCGGGTTAACAGAACCGTCCTCTCTGGGCCGAACCGGGCCAGCGGTGAGAACCGGGTCTGTGTGTCAGCGCAGCCCGGTTCGTGTGTATCCGGGTGGGTCCAGCCGCTAGCATCCGCAGCTCCAGCCTAATCAGCCTCACCAGCTCCGCCGGAAGCCGGGAAGCAAACCGAACCGACACCGGCACCGGCCCGCGGCCACGGTGGATGTCCTGTAGCTGAAAGCCAAAGCAGAGACGGAGAGCAGCGGGCAGGAGTCATGGCGGCGTCGCTTCTCTCCGAGACCGACATCAGGCACCGGTCCATGGCGGAGGAGGATCCGAACGGCAACGAGCATGGGGCGGCTGCACGCAGCGCGGCGCCTCGCTGGGGGCCGCAGCACGCCGGGGCTCGACAGCTGGCCCGGCTCTACTCTCCAGGTGAACCCGGTTGTGTTGTTGTTGTTTGTGTGTGTGTGTGTTTGTTTACAAACACAGCAACGCTCAGAAATCACATGTTTTCATGCTATGAGGTCCTAACGGTTCCGATGGAGGCTGTCAGCTGTGGCAGGAGGGCCGGAAGTGGACCGGAACCAGAGTCAGACTCAAACATCTCATCAGACTCTTTCATAGTTTAGTTTCATCAGGTTTATTCACAGAGGTCCATGTGAGAGGAGCCTGCAGGTGGAGGTGGTCCTCACGTCCCCCATGTCCTCATGTCCCTCATGTCCTCATGTGCCTCATGACCTCACGTCCCTCATGACCTCATGTCCCTCATGTCCTCATGTGCCTCATGTCCTCACGTCCCTCATGACCTCACGTCCCTCGTGACCTCATGTCCCTCGTGTCCTCATGTCCCTCATCTCCTCACGTCCCTCATGACCTCATGTCCCTCATCTCCTCATGTCCCTCATCTCCTCACGTCCCTCATGACCTCACGTCCCTCATGACCTCACGTCCCTCATGTCCCTCATGACCTCATGTCCTCATGTCCCTCATGTCCTCATGTGCCTCATGACCTCACGTCCCTCACGACCTCATGTCCTCATGTGCCTCATGACCTCACGTCCCTCGTGACCTCACGTCCCTCGTGACCTCATGTCCCTCGTGTCCTCATGTCCCTCATCTCCTCACGTCCCTCATGACCTCATGTCCCTCATCTCCTCATGTCCCTCATCTCCTCACGTCCCTCATGACCTCACGTCCCTCATGACCTCACGTCCCTCATGTCCTCATGTCCCTCATGACCTCACGTCCCTCATGTCCCTCATGACCTCACATCCCTCATGACCTCATGTCCCTTATCTCCTCACGTCCCTCATGACCTCATGTCCCTCATGACCTCACGTCCCTCATGACCTCACGTCCTTCATGTCCCTCATGACACATGGGCAGCAGTAGCTCAGGAGGTAGAGCGGGTTGTCCAGTAATCGGAAGGTTGCAGGTTCGATCCCGACTCCGGCCAGAGAATGCTGCTGTGTGTCCTTGGGCAAGACACTTAACCCGCCTTGCCTGCTGGTGGTGGTCGGAGGGACTGGTGGCGCCAGTGCTCGGCAGCCTCGCCTCCGTCAGTGCGCCCCAGGGCAGCTGTGGCTACATCGTAGCTCATCCCCACCAGCGTGTGAATGGGTGAATGACTGATTGTGTTGTGAAGCGCCTTGGGGGGTTGTAGAACCCTAAGAAGGCGCTATACAAATACAGACCATTTACC
>SSNS01000063.1:1405961-1433461 GCA_006937985.1 Aphyosemion australe
GGTGTGTGTGTGTGTGTGTGTGTGTGTGTGTGTGTGTGTGTGTGTGTGTGTGTGTGTGTGTGTGTGTGTGTGTGTGTGTGTGTGTGTGCGCGTGCGTGTGTGTGTGAGAGGCTGATCTGGGGTTACCCTGTAGAGTGGATGTTTGCTCAGCCTCATCTCCCAGCTCACATATCAGCTGCTCTCATGAACTCTTCTGATAAAACATTTTATTTCTGTGGTTCCGACTAAAACAGCTGAACCAAAACCCACTTCAACTCTTAAAACCGGCCAATTTGTCTCTCCTAGCTTCTGATCTCAGTCGCACGCCGAGGCTGTGAACTCCTGACCCCTGGGCCACAGAGGTCAAAGATCAGGAATCATTAGTGTGTTGGGCCCTGAGTGTCACACAGGGCTGTCCTTGGCTTTGACCTCTGTGTGTGTGTGTGTGTGTGTGTGTGTGTGTGTGTGTGTGTGTGTGTGTGTGAGTGTGAGTGTGAGTGAGAGACCAGAATTGGCTCTCTCTAAAACTCTCTTCTTCTTGGAGAAAACAGAGTTTTCCGAAGCATGGAGCTGGATGAAGTCAAACTTTGCTGTGAAAAGGCCAAAGTAGGCTTTCCCTGCACACAAGGGCGTCGGTGTGTTCTTAAGACATGGAGACTAGGGCTGAGTAATATGGACCAAAACGTATATCTCTATCTTTTAGCTGAATTCTGATATACCACATACAGTGGGGCAAAAAAGCATTTAGTCATCTACCAAATGTGCACGTTCTCCCACTTGATTAGTTTTGAGAAAGGCCTGTAATTATCATAGGTAAACTTAAACTGAGACAAAATGAGTTTTTTTTATTTTAAAAGAATTTATTAGCAAATTATGGTGGAAAATAAGTATTTGGTCAATGACAAAATTCCATCTCAATCCTTTGTTTTATATAACCTTTGTTGGCGATGACAGAGGTCAAACGTTTTCACACTGTTTCTGGTATTTTGGCCCATTCCTCCATGCAGATCGCCGATGTTTTGGGGCTGTTGCTTAGCAACACAGACTTTCAACTCCCTCCAAAGATTATGAGGTTGAGATCTGGACACTGGCTTGGCCACTCCAGGACCTTGAAATGCTTACGAAGCCTCTCCTTCGTTATCTGGGCGGTGAGTTTGGAATCATTGCCATGCTGAAAGACCCAGCCACGTTTCATCTTCAATACCCTTGCTGATGGAAGGAGGTTTTCGCTCAAAGCCTGATGATCATCATCATCATCCATTTATAAAGCACCTTCTTACATTACTCATGCTGTACACGATACAGTAAAAACACACCAGTTATGTACAGTTAAGAACAATTTCACTAAAAATAAAACCGTCTCATATCCAGACAGCAGCAGTAAGAAAATAAAATGCAGAGAATAAACAAAACTCACTCCAACTCCTTTAGAAAAGCCAAATAACCTGGTGCAGGACTACAGGTCAGTTTCTGGTGTCTTTGACAGCTCTTTGGTCTTGGCCATATAGTGGAGTTTAGAGAGTGACTGTTTCAGGTTGTGGACAGGTGTCTTTTATACTAGTGATGCGCGGGTTAGAGTTTTTTTCAACCCGCGGGTACCACAGATTTCAAAAAGTCTGACCCGCACCAAATCGCCCCGCCTCGCCCCGCCTCGCCCCGCCTCATTAAAAACACGTTATAATATTGAGCTTCTTACCTCGCTGAATCTTTCCCAAACACGCGATTAGTTTGTCCTCCTTTCTTTTAAGAATGTAAACTCCCAAACAAACTTTATCCAAAATATCTTCCTCTATCGTTTTGTTGACGTGGCTGCCTGCCACCTTCTTGGAGCGCACTTTGCTGCCGCGTTCTACGTGCCTACGTCATAGGGTCAAAGGTTATCTGACGTTATAACGTTTTAAAACATGACCGCGTTTAAAAAACTGTCTTAAATATTATGTTTTACAAAATTAAGCATTGATTAATGTCTTTATCTTCAGTGTGCATATCTATATAATATATATAATTGATGAACCCGCCCCAAACCGCACCGCACTGAATTAATAATTTATTGACCCGACCCAACCCGACCCGCGGGCAACCCGCGGTACCCGCGGGTTGGAAGACAACCCGTGCATCACTATTTTAAACTGATAACGAGTTCCAACAGGTGCAATTAATAAAGGTAACGAGTGGAGGACAGAAGAAGTCACAGGTCTGAGAGCCAGAAATATTGCTTATTTGTAGGAGACCAAATACTTATTTTCCACCATCATTTGCTAATAAACTCTTTAAAAATCAGACTGATTTTCTGGATGTTTTGTCTCATAGTTGAGTTAAACCTATGATGAAAATTACAGGACTCTCTTCTGTTTAAGTGGGAGAACTTGCACAGTTGGTGGCTGTCTAAATACACATTTGCACAACTGAACCCTCTTCAAGCTGTCTACAGAAACTGTATAGATGAATTCATCAGCAGATTAAATGTGTTGATTCTTGTCCAACATTCACCTTAGTGCCATTCTCTATCAGTGTGAGCTTTAAACACTGGTACAGCTGTCTGTTAACTCACAGGTAGGTTTATATCTTTGTGTTTTACATGGTAATCTTTTATACTGACTTTCAAATATTTAATGGTGGATTCATTAGTAATAAACTTCCTGTTCCAAAGTGCTGGGGATGAATCTCCCAGTCATAAACCGTGATGGGGACGTGTCCCTGACGTCCCCAGGCCGTGGCTATGTTGAGCACATGGATGTAGGAGGAGGAGAGAAAACCGTCATCATCACCATGATCAGCTGCTGCATGCAGAATGACCTGAAGCTGTTTTACATGAGGAGGAGCTCAAGCATGAGCCATGCACACAAACACAGGTAGACAGGTTTGACTGAGGAACCCACTCGTCTTTTAAAGGTGTACGACATCATTTAGTTAAACCAGACACCATCAGGTGCTCATCTACATGTTTTATAATTGATTTTACATGACAAAAGGATAAAACGACGAGACGCTTCAGTAAAATCAGTTTGGTTCTAAACATGGAGGCAGCGTCTGAAGGATCTGGAGACCAGGAATTTACTGTAGTTTATATTATAAATATTATAGTTACCATCATTTACTGTAGTTTACATTATAAATATTATATTTACCATCATTTACTGTAGTTTATGTTATAAATATTATATTTACCATCATTTACTGTAGTTTATATTATATTTACCATCATTTACTGTAGTTTAAATTATAAATATATTTACCATCATTTACTGTAGTTTATGTCATAATATTATAATTACCATCATTTACTGTAGTTTATATTATAAATATTGTATTTACCATCATTTACTGTAGTTTATGTTATAAATATTATAATTACCATCATTTACTGTAGTTTACATTATATTTACCATCATTTACTGTAGTTTATGTTATAAATATTATAATTACCATCATTTACTGTAGTTTATATTATATTTACCATCATTTACTGTAGTTTATATTATAAATATTGTATTTACCATCATTTACTGTAGTTTATATTATAAATATTGTATTTACCATCATTTACTGTAGTTTATGTTATAAATATTATAATTACCATCATTTACTGTAGTTTATGTTATAAATATTATAATTACCATCATTTACTGTAGTTTATATTATAAATATATATTTACCATCCTTTCTTGAGCCTCTACTCATCGATGTAGGTAGGTTTTTACCATCTCTGGCTGGATTTTAGGACACTACAGCGTTCCTAACAGTGGTGCAAATGAATCCAGAGAACAGCCCTCAAAGGTAGAGAGTCCTCCAGAGAGCTCCCTAGTCCCCAATTACCCTCGAGGAGCCCCCAGAACAGTTCGGTCCGAAAGCGCCTGTTGGTGTCAAAGTGCATCCAATGCTCCCGGCCACGTCGGCCCGGGAGTTTAAAGTCCCAGTGGGATAAAATAACATTAAAACCTGGATTAAAGCGACTCATTTGAATAATTAAATCTGAGTATTTCACAAAATGCTGTGTTTGAACAGGAAGTGGCTGAAGAACACTGCTTTAAAACAAAACTCCTCGTAGGATAGATAAATATTAGAGCTTTATGATTTTAATTATTTATAATGATCACAAACAACAATTCTACATACATATGGATGCTGCACACACACGCACACAGACACACACACACACACACACACGCACGCACGCACACACACACACACACACACACACACACACAGAGTGTCTGTTTGGCTGCAGGCGAAGCTTCCAGGCAGGATTTCACTGCTGACCTTGACCAACAGCAGAGAGGAGCTGGAAGTGTGTATTTCTAGACATGAGCTGTGTATGTGTGTGTGTGTGTGTGTGTGTGTAATTATCCTTATGAGGGCTGCAGATAAATATGGTGGTAGTAGAAAACCCAGGAGATGAGGGGATGGAGTGCACCCTCTACAAAGGAACATGATGAGATCTGTCCATCCGTGTGTGTGTGTGTGTGAGCTTGGGGGGCACTTATACTGCCTCTTATGTGGGTTACATGTGTGTGTTTGGATATTAATGCATGTGTTTGTCTACGTGCACGTGTGTGTGTGCGTATGCATTTGTGTGTGTGCGTGTGTGTGAGCGCGTGTGTGTTTGTGTGTTCATATGCATGTGTGTGTGTGTGAGCGTGTGTGTGTGAGCGTGTGTGTGTGAGCGTGTTCATATGCATGTGTGTTTGTGTATGCATGTGTGTGTGTGTGTGTGAGAGCGTGTGTGTGTGAGCGTGTTTGTGTATGCATGTGTGTGTATATGAGCGTTTGTGTGTGTGTAGCGCTGTGCAGCTATGCCGTGACAGAATCTCATTCGTCTCTTTGTTGCCGTTGAATCTTTGGGGTAATGGATTTATTAAGTTTGTCTTGCAGGACTGCGTCCTCACGGAGACAAACATATTGTGTTTGTGCCTGAGTGTGTGTCCTTTCTTCTTTTGTGGTGTGTGTACTTTGCATTGATGTTGTGTGTGTGTGTGTGTTTGGCTGTGTTGTGTACCGTTGTTGTTGTGTGTGTGTGTGTGTGTGTGTCCCAGGTTCTGGCGTC
This sequence comes from Aphyosemion australe, assembly GCA_006937985.1. Lineage (NCBI taxonomy): Eukaryota > Metazoa > Chordata > Actinopteri > Cyprinodontiformes > Nothobranchiidae > Aphyosemion > Aphyosemion australe. The sequence goes on from SSNS01000063.1 coordinate 1,410,985, forward strand.
CGCTGAGATCAGATGAAAGGAAAGAGTCCTGTGACTGATCCACTCCTCCTGAACGAGGGAATTCAAACCCCCCGTCTTCACCCCCATGTTTCCATGTCTCTGTCATTTTCCCTCAGTGTCTCTCTCGCTGTCTCCCCCTTTTATTCTTTTTCTCTCTGAACATGTGACCCACTTTCACCACCCACATCTCTCTGTCTCCCCCACTTACTCCCCCTTTAAGTCCCATCTGAGGACAGTCTTCTGAGAGCCAACCAGGAGGGGGGACAGGAAGACAGACAGAGAGAGAGACGGAGTATTAAAGGAGCAGCAGAAGCGTCTGAGTTCTGCTCGTACATACAGTACGTCCTGCTGTGATTGGCTGCCTAATGTGTTAGCGGTCTATACATCAGAGTGAACAAGTGTTTGTAAATGGGTTGTGTCTCAGAGAGAGTCTGTAGGCGACGGGACAATGAAAGGACGTGCTAGAGGTATGCTGGCAGCTCTGACTCGCTCTTTGAGCTGCTGTCAGGCTGTGAGAGTCTCTCTTTGTCGGAGACTCCGTTGGGGGGATTCAGGGTGAGCTTGGCTGCTCACTTCTTCTCTGGTGCTCTTGTGTTCCTGCCTCTGGTTTTTGTCTCTCACTCGGTGTGTTCATGGGATTGTAAAAATCAAAAGACTTCAGTTAAACTAAATGTAAACATTTGACTTGATGAATGAAAACAGTTCAGGGTGAGAAGTCGTGCTTGTAGCGGTGGATTTGGTGACTTTTGGTCCAAACTAGGGCTGGGTGATAGGGACCCAAATCAGTATCACCAATAATGATAAATGGATAACAACTACCCGTACGGCGACAGTGAGGGGGAGCAGTGGCGGTGGTAGATTTGGTCATTTCCCACTAAAATCCTTCAACAACCGCCTGCCGCTACTCGCTGACCCCATCCACTACCTGCTGCCCCCACCCACTACCTGCTGCCCCCGCCCACTACCCGCTGCCCCCGCCCACTACCTGCTGCCCCCGCCCACTACCTGCTGCCCCCACCCACTACCTGCTGCCCCCACCCACTCCCTGCTGCCCCCACCCACTCCCTGCTGCCCCCATCCACTACCTGCTGCCCCCACCCACTACCTGATGCCCCCACCCACTGCTTGCTGCCCCCATCCACTACTTGCTGCCCCCACCCACTGCTTCAACATGTGAATCATCCTCCATTTTCTCACCATCTTTCTTTGCTCGTTACAGACCAGATGGGTCGAGTCACATGACTACACAGTCAGGAGACTCGACCCATCCAGTCACAGCCTCTTCAACCTACACACATCTTCTCATTTTTTTTCAAATAACCTAAAATGATGTTGATATCAGACAGAAATTTCAGTATCTGTACATTTTCAGTATATCGCCCACTTCATGTCCAAAGCCATGAAAAGTCATTTGAGCTGGTCCTGGCTGAGGATCCGTGGTCCATGTGTGTTTTGTGGATCTGGAGAAGGCTTATTCCTGTATGGGCTCCTGTGAGGGGCAGGAAGATCTTGCTGCCTCTGCTTTTGGTGGATGATGTGGTTAGCTCCATGAGACAACAACTTTCAGATGACGATGGTGTGATTTTCCACTGGAAAAGGGTGGATTGCCAGCTCCATGTCAAAGGAGAGGTCCTTCAAGTTTCTTGAGGGAAGGATGGAGTGGAAGATGAACATGTGGATCAGGGTTGAACCTGAGAGCTAAGCCAGAAGGAGGAATTCACCATTCCCTCTACATTCCAGCTCCTGTCAGGCTCAGACCTGGAGGTAGGAGTAGAGCTGGTTCTCCACGATGAGAGGAGCCAGCGCAGGAAAGGAACCATTAAACATCAACGATGGCTCCTAGAAGGAACTCATCACTCTTTTCTCCATGAGTTACCTCATTGAGGTCACCAGGGGATCGGGGCTCATTTGTTTACTCATAATGAAAATGATTATAGCTCCAGTCCAGCCAAAAAACAGCCAAATACTCTAAACCTTGTGGCCTAATTACCCAACAGGAGGGCCAGTGACTTGAATAGACTTTATTTGGATTTGTTCTGACGTCATCGGGTGTCCACGTTAGTCCGGCTGTCGATAAAACCAAACCAAGCTGAGGTCTGCTCTGACCCCAGGGTGTCTGCAGCAAAACCAAGAAAACCTCCTGCTGCTGTTCAGAACGACACGGGAGCAGGTGTAGATCTGATGGCCCGGTCAGAAGGCTCCACTCTGCTAGAAGATCCGGACTTCTGCCGCAAACTTACGTCTGACATGTTTGTTTAATGGAAGCGTCAGAGATGGAATTCTCCATGTAAACACACCCAACACGGTCCTGTCAGCTATAAACATGTTTTATTCTCTCAGTTCATAGATAAATATACTGGTCTGGTACTCTTTCAAGTACTTCTGATGGAGTTTATGGAGTTATCTCATCTCATCTGGTGTCTTCTACCTTTTATCTCATCTCAACGATCTCTCCATCGCCTCTCTTTGTTTGGTCATTAGTATTCAGGACACGCTGCCTTCCTGCCTGCTGTCCGCCACTCATTCCCCTGACAGCGAATCAGCCGGCGTTGATTAATTTCAGCCTATTAGCACCCCTCGTTCCCCTCCCCCGGCTCCGCCCAGGTTAAATCCCCGTGCACACCCACGTGAACGCACACAGGCGGGGGTTGCTGCTGGGTGAGCGATGGCGGAGAGGTTGCCAGGGAGCCAGTTGTTGTCAGAGCGATATTAATGAGCGGGCTGCTCTGGCCCTAGGAGTGTGTGTCGGTGGTGTGTGCCAGCATCGTTAAGTGTTTCGGTGTTTGTGTGCCAAACAAGGCCGATCGAGTCGGAGTCTCCTGTCGGTTCTGTCGATATATCTTTACATGTGTACATACACAGATACTGTCAGAGACATTCTAGTGTCTGTCTGTGGCTGTGTGTAATATCCGGCAATGCCATGGCCTGGGGGACGAGGGCTTACGTGTGTGTGTGTGTGTGTGTGTGTGTGTGTGTGTGTATGCGTGCTCTGCGGAGGCCTGTCCTAGTTTCCTTCCCCTCACCAGGGAGCCCATGGATCCAAGGACTGACGCACATCACCTGACAGCCGCCCTATTGCTCCACTGCCCTGCACCATGGGTGTGTGTGTGTGTGTGAGAGGGAGAGAGAGAGAGACAGAGATAGAGTGTCTGAATTTGTATGACGAGGGATGTGAGGAAGTGTTAGGAAGTCCATCAGTGAAGCATCATGGTGTGTTTGTGTTAATAGATTGTGTGCAGGCAGAGAGAGGGTTGATGGGAGATAATTTTGCTGTTCTGACCCGTCGCTGTGTGTGTGTGTGTGTATACACATTTCTCGAGGCAGATTGAAGAAAATGGTGTCACATGAAACCTAAAACAACAAAGCCAAATGTGGTCCTTGACCTTCACGCAGACCGGAGCTGTGAGGAAACACGGTGGCCCAGATTCATTTTTACTCTTCAACAACAGTTTTCATCTTTTCAGATTCTCAGAGGGGTCACACACGAAGTCAGCACTTAAACACTGAAGGTGTGTGTGTTAGTTTGTATAAATTCTGACAAGCGGAGCATCATCTAAATGGAATACAGCCATTATTAGTTCACGTGTGTGCGTTTCCTACTCTTTCAAGGTGAAATGCTTCCTGTCGGAGTTTCTCCTTTAGGGTGGGATCTCATGGATCTCAGGTGAAGGAGCAGATTCTTTATTTAGCTACAGTTTTTAGGACTAAACGAGTCAAACACTCAGGGTAAACGGTACATATGTGTGTAGCATAGTCTAGGGCAGGGGTTCCCAAAATGTTTTCTTTGAGGACCCCCTTTCTCGTGTCCAAGACAAGCCAGGACCCAAACCCAACTCCTACACGCATAAATACATTAAATGTGATCATTTACAAACTTTCTACAGACATACTGAGTTATAACTTTTATATGGAGTTCTGATTATACTGTAGGGTGTGTTATTGGGATTTTATAAATGAAATTTTTACAAATAAAATCTTGCTAACTTCACAACCTCAGTAAAGACAAAATTTTGGGGACCCCCTGCAATCTTGTGGGGACCCCCTTGGGGGTCCCGACCCCCAATTTGGGAACCCCTAGACTCTAGGGTTCTACAACCCCCCAAGGCGCTTCTCAACACATTCAGTCATTCACCTGCACTCACACACATTCTCACACTGGTGGTGGTGAGCTGCATCGTAGCCACAGCTGCCCTGGGGCGCAGTGACAAAGGTGAGACTGCTCTACAAAGGCACTACCGGTCCCTCCGACCACTGCCCTCTGGTTACGAGACAGGCACTGCCGTCCCTGGTTTGACAGGAAAACAATAATCAATAATGCCGTTACTATCTAAGCTAACAACTTGAGGGTGGAAACACAATTTGAGATGACTGGCACATCAAATCAACATGAACACAAAGAAAAAAAACACCAATAATCTGCTCTGTGGGGTACCCCAAGGCTCTGTTTTGGGCCCACTCCTGTTTTTACTACTAATAGACCCCCTTTACCAGATACTTTCTAGACTTCATAATATCTTCTCCTACATTTATACAGATGACATTCAGCTGTTCTGCTCCTTCAGGGAATCTGAGTTCTTCAGTCTGAACTAGTTGAGCTCCGATCAGAAATCACTAACCGGTTAAACTCCGGTCGCTGCTTCAGAGATTCGGTTCCTCTGATCAAATTAAGTTCTGCTGTCAGGTCCAACTGGAGGCATTTGGAGGATTTATGGTCATAATGTCATTGAAGGTCACTTAGGGTACCAGATTATTATTTTCTTTGCTTAATATTTTGAAAACCATGTCCCAAAATCATTCCAATTCACAATTATGTGCTACTTTGTGTTGGTTTGTCACAGAAAATCTCAATAACAACATTGACGTTTTTGGTTGTAAGGTTAAAAGCCAAGCCAAGCCAACTTTATTTATAAAGCACTTTAAAAACAGGCAACATGCATGGCTGCTCATACTGAGCCAGGATCCTCTGGAGGTTTCTTCCTGTTAAAAGGGAGTTTTCCTTCCCACTGTCGCTACATGCTTGCTTAGTATGAGGATTGTATCAACACACAGTCAGTGTCTTGATGCAATCTGCTGGGTTCCTTATATAGGAAACTTTTTTACTGATTGGCTTAATGAACTGAACTGTATTGGAATGTTTACTTTGTGAAGTGCCTTGAGACGACTCTCATCGTGATTTGGCGCTATAGAAATAAACTGAATTGAATTGAATTGAACACTGACCAAAGTGCTGAACATAAAAGTAATGAACAGAATAAAAGATAAAGATAAAAAGATAAAAATACAAGATAAAAACACATTAAACAAGATAAAGATAAAAAGATAAAAACACATTAACAACTTAAAACAGTATCATAGCAACACTCATACTGGGTCAAAGGACAAGCTGAAGAGATGGGTCTTTAACAGTGATTTAAACATTTCCAGTGAGGGGGCCTACCTAATCTGTGTTGGCAACGAGTTCCACATTTTTGGAGCTGTAAAACTGTAAAGGTTCAAGGGTCTGCAAGGCACTGTAGACCTGGAGGAGACCTGGTTCTGGTCTGATGCTGGAGAATCCACTTCCTGTTGTACGCTGTATTGACCGCCTTCAGAAGAGTCAAACTTTATTAAAGGTTTTCCTTAGTTTTTGTGTCTTTTTGATCACACTGTTACCTGTTGAAGGTGCTGCAGGTATGAACTTTAGTGACTCACAGACGTAAATCCATCATTTTCACACAAGATGATTTCATTTTAAAACTCCGTAATGCATTCCCTTAAGGCAGAGGGTATTCTGTTCCGGTCCTGGAGGGCCGGTATCCAGCATGTTTTACTGGTTTCTCTGCTCCAACACACTTGATTCAATGGTTGAATCACCTGTGCAGCAGCTCATCAGGCTCTACAGAAGCCTGTTAATCACCTGCTGATTGAAATCAGGTGCATTGAAACAGGGTTAAAACGTAAACGTGCTGGATACCGGCCCTCCAGGACCGGAATTGAATACCCCTGCCTTAAGGAATGATGGGACTATTTTATTTTCATGCAGCACCAACACATTCTCCTGTTTTCACCTCGGTGTGTAACAGAACCATGAACTCTGTAGAGCATGAATACATTTACCCAAATGTTCATCAGCCAGACTGAGCAGACTGAGGAGCAGCTGAACGTCTGACGGTTTGGTCCGTGGTCTGAAGGTGAAGGGTCACCTGTGATGAGTCGTAAAATATCCATAATCAAATATTCTAAATCTCGCGTGACCTCCTGACTCCATACATTATGAGGAGCTGATGGCATATTCATGGTCACGCGGGTCTATAGGCGTCGCTGGCCCGTGTGCTTTATTAGAAAAAACGGTCATGAATTTCTTATGGGCCGTTAATGCAGCGAGGTGGATCCGGATCGGAACACATTAAAGTTTTACGGCTCGTTGGAGACGGAAGTTGAGAGAAGACAAATCACAGCCACTTAAAAACAAAAGACGCTTTATTTTGTAAACCAGTAAATTGTTGCACTTCCTGTTTTTTTATTGATGAGTCGGACAAACCAGGAAAACCAGGAAAGAGGCAAAGTTTGGATTGAAAGCACTCTGAGTTTGTGGAAGCCCTCGGGAGAAGTTAGTCCAAATCCGACGAACGGTGGATCAGACCCTTCGGGTGTGTGTTCAATAATTCAGCTGCTCGGATCTCCAGCTGACCCCCCCTCGCCCCGTTTTACTGCTGAGTCGTGAGTTTAGAGGAAGTCTGGTTTAACTTTGCTCCTGTAGCTGCTGACCCCAGCGTTCGGCCTCGTCCCCGCGGAGGCCGGCCTCCCACCTGAAGGCCGCTCTGTGTGGCGTTGGTGTTTCACATCGGAGAGGTCGTGACCCCGCCGCCTTGAGGACACTTGTCCTCATCTGAATGATTACATATTAACACTGTGGACACACACATGCAGCTGTGCTGGGCGGGTGCTCCTTTGACCTGCAGTAAGGAGTGACTTGTTCTCTCGGTGGTTTCAGGGACCTCACCCGGGTCATTATTACAGGATACCAGGTCCTCCTCACCTCTCCTGCTCCTGGTCTCTCCTCCTCCTCTCCTGTTTCCTCCTGCCGTCTCGTCTTTGTTTTCATGCCTGGATAATTATTAGTTTGAATGCAGTATGCATTCAAACTATTGTTTTCCTGTTTCTCTTTATTATTCTTCTTCTTCTTCTTCTTCTTCTTATTATTCTGCTTCCGTACGTTTTTTGAACTGTATCTCCTCCTACAGTTTTTCAGCTATTTCAGCAAGTTTGGTATCAAACCGTTCAGCTCGTTCAGCTCTTTCCGGCTATATCTCCTGGTATTGATATCTTCAACCGTTTCCGATTTATTCAGCTTTTTCTGCCATTTTTCAGCCCATTGAAATGAATGGAAAATGCTTAAAATCGCTCAATTTTGAACAAAATCGTTCATCTTTTTGACCTCTTACTTGCCAGGGTTAACTTCAACCTAGAGACTTCATTCAACTTTTAACAAACTCAAAAGAAGTTCAACTATTTCAAATTTTTTCAGCTTCTTGATATCTTTTACGGTTTTTCTATAATCACAGGTTAAACTTGAGGTACGAGTTTTAAATTTCAGGATTTTCTCCTCCGTCCCCCATTCAAAAGAATAGGGCCGAAAACCGACTTTGCTCGACTTCAGGAAGTGCCATGAGAGAACCGTAGAACCGAGGGAAATGAGACTTGCGCTGGATGAAAGCTGACGGATTTTCCTCCGTTTTGAGCTATAATTTATGGACGTACTCCAAAAATTGTGGTCGTAGCGTTAACTAGTTTGGAAAGGTTTTAAAATATTTCTCCTCCCAGCAGCTGGGCTGTGCTGTCCCAAATATGGTCATGCCTTTCCCACTGTGACTGACAGCTTCAGATTCAAATCCCGAAGGGGAAATTCTGCTACGACCACATCTTTTGGGGTAGACGCGTAATTTTCTCAAAAACAGTAGGTTTTTTTGTCTGCTTCGATGGGATGGTCTCGATTTTGCTGTAGCTGCCACGGTTTTTGCGCTATGAGGCTCAGAAGGAGGAGTCAGCCAGATTTTCTCCCATTGGCAGCCATTCAATTTTTTCTCAGCTCAGGTGCTTCGATCGCTCTCCGAGAGCTAAACTGTACTCGTCATATCTCCTACAATATTAAAGATAGGCACACAAAAATTCACACAGAGCACCATCAAAGCCTTCGGCCGCTGACGGTTTTGGAATTTTTCGAACCGGTGCAATAGTTTTCGAATGGTGATGCGAGGTTCGAGNCTCTCTCTCTCTCTCTCTCTCTCTCTCTCTCTCTCTCTCTCAGTCTGTCTCTCTCTATTGCTACCTCCCCCCCTCTCTCTCCCTGATTGGCTGAGAGTTTTCAAATTTTTTCTGGCTATACAGACATACACACCCACACATATTATACATCAAATTGTTCAGCTTGGTCTAAGGAACCCAATGCCCCCCACCCCCCTTCCCTGCTCTCTGATTGGTTGAGAGATTTTAAGCTTCTTCTTGCTTAATAGAAATACGCACATACACATATTATACATCAAACTGATCAGCTTGGTCTGATGAACCCAGTGCCCCCCCCCTCCCTGCTCTCTGATTGGCTGAGAGAGTTCAAGCTTCTTCTTTGTTAACAGAAATACACACCCAGACATGTTATACATCAAATTGATCAGCTTGGTCTCAGGAAACCAGCCATCCCCTAGCCCTGCTCTCTGATTGGCCGAGAGAGTTCAATCTTCTTCCAAGTTAACAGAAATACGCACCCAGACATGTTATACACCAAATCGATCAGCTTGGACTCAGGAAACCAGCCGTCCACCATCCCTGGTCTTTGATTGGCTGAGAAAGTTTTGAAACCTTAAAGTTCAATTTCTGCTCTTTCTAACAGTTTAATTTTTATCTCATTCTGCTAACTTTGACAATTGAACTCATTTTCAACTTCACTTCAGTTCTAATGCATGTTCATCAATTTCAGCTGCTAAATTCACAGTTCAGCTAATTGTGAAAATTTAACTATTAAACTATTCCTACTCAAATACCAGCTGTTTAAACATTTCAGCTGTCCACTTTTTTAAACTGTGTACGGAGATTTCAGTTTTCTGATGTTTAGATTTATTTTCTCTTTTCTCCACTTACTTATTTGGCTTTAATACACTTTTTAGTGATTTTTTGCTCCTACATCTTTAAACCTTTTCAGCTCATTTTTACAATTACGTTAAATTTTCGCAGCAGAAAACTGCTTATTTCAGTTTAGCTACTCAGCTATCAGTTTCAAAATTCAGCATATCCTGCTAACTTCACAATTCAACTATTTGTGAAACTTTAACTACTTGTACTCAAATATGAGCTGTTTAAACATTTTAGCTGCTCCATTTTTTTAACTATGTTTAGAGATTTCAGTTTTCTGCTGTTTAGGATTTTTTTCTCTATATTCTCTACTTACTTTTTGGGCTTTTTAAAACTTTTTAGCAATTTTTGCTCCTAAAACTTCAAATACATTCAGCACATTTTGACAATTAAGCTTAGTTTTAGCTTCAATTCAGCAGTTTCAGCTATTGTATTCAGCAATAAAGCATTCAAACGCATTTCTGCAAGAAATGCAATTTATCTAGTTTGTTCTGCTCTTCTCCAGGTAAACGGCTCCAGGAGTGGGTTTGTGTGATTCTGTGCCTCTTCCTCTTCATCATCAACTTCTCCTTCCTCCTCCTGCACTTCTCCACCGTTCACATCTACAGGATCGTCCTCGGCATCGGTGAGCTGGCGTTCCGAAACAAAAATCACTGGGAAAACATAAACTTAAATCTGTAAATGCAACCAGTGTTGGCCTAGTTACTTTACAGATGTAATCCATTTCCTGTTACTAGTTACAGATTAAAATGTAATATGTGTGTATTAGGGATGCTCTGAAATGAACATATGAGACATTATCAGATATTAATACTGCTGTTATGGCCGATAACAATGTTACATATATATAATCTCAAAAATGTAACTGAGTTACATTACCTTGAGTTACTTTTGACATCCTTCTAAATACTACAATAGATAAATTTACATTTTATATGAGGAGAGTGACTCCTCTAAATCCTGTATTTTCTCATTATTTAATTCAACATCGAAGGTTTTTCATCAAAAACATCAAAATGAGTTTATTTCATGTTAAATGCTGCAGGAGGTGCACTGCTATGGTGTCTACAACATTAATGTAAACAGGTTAGCAGTGATATTAGCCACTAAACATCATCACGCACCTCCCTACGGAAAGCCCGTATGAACAATATGCAATAAGCTGTCTCACAACAGTGTCCAGCTTGTAACTTGCTTTACTGAAATTGTAATGGCTAATAGGTCGTCGTACGTTTTTAAATGATGAGCTAAATTACTCTGTTACTGAAAAAGTAATCTGCAACTCATTACTTTTGTAATGCGGTACTCATAACACCGAATGCAAGCAATAACAGACAGTTAGAGGTGTAGACCTCATCTCGTACTAATCCCATATTACTCTTTTTTTCCTGAGCCAGTTCTCGGAATAGTGATGGCAGACTTTGCCTCGGGGATCGTCCACTGGGGGGCTGACACCTGGGGATCCGTGGACATTCCTGTCATCGGGAAGGTGAGGGTTCACACTCTAATCATCGTTTCACACAGTCACACCAGCACATACACAGATCCCACACATCTGCTTTACTTGATTTCCAGATTTCTGGGGTGTTTTTGTCACATTTTGACACAAAAATACAAACATTTACTGTAAATGTTTGTTGAATTGTGTTTTATACACCATGCTTTCAATATGTTTTTTGATATTCTACCAAAGATTTTGCTAGAATATCAAATATCATCAAATACAATCAAATAAAACCATATAAGGCGTTTACCTGTTGGGGGGGGGGGGGGTGCACATCACTCAGAATTAAATAAATCACGAGGATGCTTGAAAAGTAGATTGTGGTCATTTTAATAACAACCTGGTTTACTTTAATACTATTCTATTCTGTTCTATTCTAACTGATAAAATGTTGAGAAACATCTTTATTTGGTCATCAGATGCACTTGTCCAACAAGCCCCCTGTTCCAGTCTCGTGTGATGAAATTATTTACTTTTTAATGAAACAATAAGACCAGCAACTGGCAGGAATTAAAATATGAGCGACTGCAGAGACAATTCTGTGTCGTAACATGTTAGCAACACATTAGCAACACATTAGCAACACGTTAGTAACATGTTAGCAACATGTTAGCAACACATTAGTAACATGTTAGCAACACATTAGCAACACGTTAGTAACATGTTAGCAACATGTTAGCAACACATTAGCAGCACATTAGTAACATGCTAGCAACATGTTAGCAACACATTAGCAGCACATTAGTAACATGCTAGCAACATATTAGCAACACGTTAGCAACACATTAGCAACATGTTAGCAACATGTTAGCAACACATTAGCAACACATTAGCAACACGTTAGCCAAACATTAGCAACACGTTAGCAACACATTAGCAACATGTTAGCAACACGTTAGTAACATGTTAGCAACACATTAGCAGCACATTAGTAACATGCTAGCAACATGTTAGCAACACATTAGCAGCACATTAGTAACATGCTAGCAACATATTAGCAACATGTTAGCCAAACATTAGCAACATGTTAGCAACACATTAACAACATGTTAACAACACGTTAGTAACATGTTAGCAACACATTAGCAACACATTAGTAACATGTTAGCAACATGTTAGCAACACATTAGCAGCACATTAGTAACATGCCAGCAACAAATTAGCCACATGTTAGCCAAACATTAGCAACACGTTAGCAACACATTAGCAACATGTTAGCAACACGTTAGTAACATGTTAGCAACACATTAGCAGCACATTAGTAACATGCTAGCAACATATTAGCAACATGTTAGCCAAACATTAGCAACATGTTAGCAACACATTAGCAACATGTTAGCAACACGTTAGCAGCACATTAGTAACATGCTAGCAACATATTAGCTACATGTTAGCCAAACATTAGCAACACGTTAGCAACACATTAGCAACATATTAGCCAAACATTAGCAACACGTTAGCAACACATTAGCAACATATTAGCAACATATTAGCCAAACATTAGCAAACACGTCAGCAACACATTACCAACATGTACGCCAAACATTAGCAGCATGTTAGCAACACATTAGCAACATGTTAGCTACATGTTAGCAACACATTCACATAGGTCAGATTCAGGTCTGGGCGATTTCTGTGTTGTGTAGTATGCAGGGGGTTACGAGACGTGATTAAGACTTTATGACCAACTTCTGATTGGTAATCGCACGCACGCACGCACGCACGCACGCACGCACGCACTAGGGATGGAGAGATTCACCGATCTGAGCCGGTGGTTCGTTCATGACGTTAGCGATGCGACTGCACCGGTAGCTTCAGTGCGCACCGGTTATAACTGACGGCTGTATCGCAATGTATCTTCCTGTACGTGCCTCTCATCGGTTAAAACCATGGTTACATCGATTACTTCATTGTTTTCCTGCTATGTCCTCGTTTTTTGAGGCGCATTGAACGCACCGTCCTTTTCTTTCAGCGGAAGCCAGGTGGTGCGCAGCCGCAGTTAGAAAAACCATCGTGGGACAATATTAACCGACGTACGTGCTTCCTGTCTTGTCAAAATAAAACTTTCTAAAGTCCGTGTGACCGGTTTCTGCAGCAGCGTATTCTTCCGAGCATTCTTTTTGATCTACACAACTAAAGCTTTGTGTGAGGTAATTTAAGATAATTCCTTATTATTGTAACATTTGTGCAGAACTAAACAACAGAAAGAATGACATTTTAGTTCAGAGAAGTTCAATAAACAGCAGAGATAAACTCACATCTCAGCCTGGACCTTTCTCTTAAAGGAACAGTAACATTAGGCTACAACAGCTTTTAATATTGCCACATATGGATCATTACCATATTTAGAAGTGTTTTCAAATTTTTACTGTTTCATAATAATTCCAAATAATTGAAAAATGATGAACTCTAATAATTTTCTGATTCTGTTGGTTTATTTTTCTGTCTAAACCTAGTGTCAACCCCCTTATTTCAAGTATTGTAGCAATAATGTTATGTATAATATGTAAAATATCACTGATGATGTGCATTGTCTTTGAATGTTGAATTTATTGATTAATCAAAAACAATAGAGGATCAAATACATCCTTCACAGAGGAGAGGGAAAATCATTTTGATATTTAAAAATCAGATGTGGGCTGGAAAATCTTTTTAATGTGTTGAATCGTTTAAAATAGCATCATGAAATGTATCGAATCGAAAATCGTTTTCAAATCATTAAAGAATCGTCAGCAGGGATGAATCGTATCGAATCGTATCGCCAGAGGGTTTACCGTATCGTTAATGTATCGTATCGCTGGTAGCGTATCGAGATACGTATCGAATCGGCCTCAGTGGTGGAGATTCACATCCCTAGCACGCACACAAAGCCAATTAAAGTGAAGTTCATCGTCATGATCAGGTACAGCACACAGTTTGGTTCATGAGCTTTGTTTTGATTAATAGGGAATGATTTGGGTGTTTTTTGTGCATGTGTGTGAGTGTGCGTGTGCATGCCTGTGAGTGCGTGCATGCGTGTGTGTGTGTGTGTGTGTGACCTGCATCTCCTGTTGCTTATATTTATGTTTTATTCAGAGATAAATAATTTGTTGGAATGTTGGAGCTAATGTGCATTTTGAGACCCAGAGAACCCCAATTAGAGCGATTACTCTTCACGCCATATTCATTTATTATCAGAGTGAGATGAATAAGGAGCTGCTGGTAGAAGCAGATAATCTTCATGTAATTCATCACATGAACTCTGTGCTGCTTCAACACAAAACACTGTTTTACAAATCATCTCAGGCTGATGTAAAAAGCTTTTATTTGTGAAATGGTGAAAAACCAGATACTTTTACTCGCGGCTCACACAGCAGCTTCATGGAAGACCAGGAAGTGTTTAAATAAAAACGACTTTGACTCGAGTGTTTCTGCTGGAGCTTTTCTGGACTTTCACGTTTCAGATTTTATTCTACTGGAATTCTCTCAGATGCTAAAACAACCTGGCTGTACTTGTCCTACATCCTGCTTTCTATTGTCCTAAGACGGGTTCTGTAGTTTTTGGTTTTGAGGATGATGTCATTTGTAGAGGTTTGTTGTGGTTATGAGGAACGAAAAACTCTCGTAGATAAAGCTGCAGGAGATTCCTAATAAACATGTTTACTGGACGAGAAGAAAAGCCCTCAGCAGACGACAGAGGGGCGACAATGAGCCTGAGAATAGTGTGTGTGTGTGTTTGAACTGCTGAGGTGTTTTGTGCCGTTTAAGGTTAGTTTGAATATCAAAGCCTAAAAGGAAGCAGAACACCTGAGGCCAACGCTGCTTCCTGTACGACAGCAGAAATCAACATTTAAAGACTTTCATGTCGTTTGTTTCTTTCTGCTGCTTTGTGTTTGCTTGGTGTTCACCTGAGCCGTTTTTAATTGTAAAACCGTATTTGTTCGGGTTAGTCGAGGCAGTGTTAGCATCCAAACCCTGATCAAAGATCATAGAGGTTAACGTTACTGAGCTACAGGTAACCAGCTGATCCAGAACCTTAAAGCTACGGCGTTCTTAAATCATCATTATTCTGGAAATGTTCATGAACGGATTGATTATTGTCTCAGAGCTGCTGTGTTGAACATGAACATTTACAAGACTTGTCTTCTTCTGCTTCAGCTGCTGAAGAAGGAAGCCACCATAAGAGGGCTCCTGGCTCAGTCCTCTGATAGAAGGGGGTGAGTGGGCTGAGCGTTCCAGCCACCGGGCCGGAGCAGGCCGCCTGTCCGGCGTCCGCCCTTGCTTTCAGAACGTGTTACACTAACCAAAAACTAGGGACGCTCCAATCGTAAATCAGGCCGATCGCGTGATTTTTAAATGATCCAGAATCGGATAGAAAAGATCGGATTTAACCTTATAAAACAACAAACATGATGTTTTTAATTCATCCTGAGATTTTCAAACAGAGCAACAATGTCTTACTTTTCATTTCAACACGTTTACGTCAACAGTTTTTATTTGTTGGACGATAACAGCACGCCACCATAACACAATTTACGGCAGGCATGATCCAGGCACCATAACATGTAGCTGTTAGCTAGCAGGATAACGCAGAGCTAACATGTCCCCTAAGGAGGGTGGAAAAGTCTGCGGTTTGGACGTATTTAAAGCCGGACAATGACAGACGATTATCATGTGTTATTGGGAATTTAACATGGTGGAAAAGACAGAGCTGCGTTCAACACTACGAATCTGATTCACTGCCTAAAAACTACTTTCTCTTTCCGCTTTTCCCTTGAGGGGTCACCACAGCGAATCACCTGTGTCCACTGAGTCCCAGACAATAAAACATCCACTTCACTGCGGCACTTTGGACAAAAACACGGAGCTAGCCGACACTGAAAAATAAGTTAATGAATAAAGAGAAATTGCCGGCGGATACCAAACATCGGGTTTTGCAATCGCGTGCAGCACCTGAGCCGTGGTAGCTACAGGTGTGGTGCAGAGGGAAGTGAGCCTGCCGGCCGTGGTGCCGTGTTATGTTGCAGGAATGTGCATCACTCAGTACAGCTGCATAACGAGGACGTAAACAATTTTAAATAAATATATTCATAATATTAACATGTTTTTTATCAGTGTACTTCCTAAACAAGTGATGTATTCTGGCAGATCAGCTAAGGAAATGACAGAAATGCATAATTAATAATAAATCTTAAAGGAAAACTTGGACGTGTTTTCCTTTATTCTTCTTATTTTATTGCTAAACTATCGGATTGGGACTCGGTATCGGCAGATACGCTAAATCAAGTGAGTCAGACTCGGATCAGGATCAAAAAGATGAACATAAAACTCTCCTTAACACTGAAAATAAAAGGTTTTCTTTCTTCCAGGGTAAAAGTCCAAACTAAATGTTTTATATCTTTATAAACAGCTGGATGGTTCCTGCAGCTTAAGGAAACGGTAGACTCGCCTCATTCTTCATTAGGAATCATTCAACAACAGTTTATTTTGATTTAAGCCTTAAAATCTTTTCTCTCCACAGACCTGAAATTGCAGCAGTGTCTTAAAAAGCGCTCCGGTTTCCCCGTAGTGCTTCCAACAATTCCTCGGCGAGGCTCTGGGCCATGCTGTAGTTTTTTAGTCGTCATGTTGCCGAGCTTTAATTGACTCAACAAGGATTTAGCTGTCCTCTAATGAGACTACTTTGAGGACAAAGTCACGCTCATTAGTTCCCAATGATGCTCGATTCACTCTGAAATTTGCCAGATGTGCTTCCAGTTTAGGAAAATATGTTTGAAGATTCCTCCTCCTGGTCTGTTTTCCTGCTCTTGTCATGGTTTAAAAGCGTCGGTGCTTCTGTCTCTGGGTCTTTAACAAACGCGGCTCTGCTGAGAGCTGACTGGAGCTTTGATGGAGAATCGGTAAAATGACGTAAGTTAGACTAAACACAGATATGGAACAAAAAAGATCAGCGAGGAATTTGGTCTAAAAATAAAAAGAGAGACTGACGGTGATGACACTGATTTAAAAAAACTGGTTGGAAGGACAAAAAAGGGGGTGGAAGGGCGTGTCGGCGTGAGCAGTGGGACAGCGCTGGTTGCTGGGGTGATGGGCGATGTGAGCCGGTGATTAACGGATGTCGTGCCACGCTGGCCGTTAAACGGTGTGGGATTAGAGGACAAGCGGCGACCGGCGGCCCGCCGTTAACTGGGAGCGCCAGAGCCGCCCCGCTCGGCACGACCTCCACGGCTTAGCCGGCCTTTCATCTGACTGAGGGCTGCGGCGAGAGGAGGGGCTGACGGGAACAGAGACGGGCTCATAATTACAAAGATATCAACAGATCGCTCCGGCGTGTGCAGTGGCACCTATCAACCAGCCAGCCCGGCAATAATGAGTCTTCATGCTGATGCTGCCATGCCTACACACACACACACACACACACACACACACACACACACACACACACACACACACACACACACACACACACACACACACACACACACACACCTGCCCTCTTTTTGCTTTTTCCACCTAGGGAAATAAATTACCTTTATCCTGCGTGTGCTTGTGGGTGTTTCTCTTTGTCCTCTTTTGAGATTCTGATTCAGTCTTTCATTTGAGACCCCCGTGCTCTCTCAGACAGGTGTCTGCTGCACCGTGCAGGTGGGGGTTGCAGGTGTGTGTGTGTGTTTTGAACTTTATACTTTCCATTCTTGTGCAGCATCCACGGGTCGCTTGTGTGCATTAGCGTGTGTGTGTGTAAGCCGACTGCTGTTCTGAGGGTTGTTAGAATGCTGGATATGTTCACAATGCTTAGCATTGCTAAGTGTGGAGAGAAGGTGTGTGTGTGTGTGTGTTTGAATAAAAACTCAATGTTAGGGGTGTTACCATTCAGAGTTTATTCATTATTTGGTGCAGAGTTTGATTCCTGCCAGCATTAAAGCTGTTATTCACACACTGGTGGCGTTTCTTTGAGCTTTTAGCTCCAAAACAAAACTTGTTCACTGACATTTTCACTGATTTGTCTGGAAGAGGTTTCTGATTTCAGGTAATCTCTGTTCAACCTGCTGCTGCAGAAATAAGACGAGCAGCTGATTAATTATGCAGAAAAACACAGGATCACTGGGTTTGATGGAACTGATTTTCTCTTCTTTATTTTCGTCCACGCAGGCGTTTATTAGACCGTTCAGGGAGCACCACATCGACCCGACCGCCATCACTCGCCACGACTTCATCGAAACCAATGGCGACAACTGTATGATCCCCATCCTACCACTGGCTCACATGGCTTACAAGTTCCTCACACACACACCAGGTAGCTGTTACACACACACACACACACACACACACACACACACACACACACACACACACACACACACACACACACACACACACACACACACAGTTTCTTTAAGCATGTTTACAATGAGACTGTATCTGAGGTGAGGGTAAGGACTTCAGAAGGTCAGCGACACGCTCCTTAAAGCGTGGATGTCCTGGAAGCTGTTGGACGGTACGGGGTTCCGGTGGTGGCGGTGTGCTCTGACCCCGTAAGCACAGGGCAGGAGGGGAGGGACTGGAGGAGGAGGATCAGCAGGAGAATCAGCCAAAGCTGTTATTGAGGAGGTGACATCTCCACCTGTCATGTCTGCACTTCAACTCCAGCTTAAGGGTCACTAATGGGAGGAGAGCGGGTCAGCTGACATCAGTTAGTTGGGTCAAAGGTCGCGTTATGAGCAGCGCTGTGGGGTTAAGCTGCTGGAAAACATCTGGAACTGTCTGTAACTCACATTAGCTGGATCTTAACGTCTATTTCAGTCATTTTTTCAGTCTCCAGGAGTGTGTGTGTGTGGGGGGGGGGGCAGAAAACAGCAGGATTTGTTCATTAAAGGCATAATAAGTAATAATTATATAGTGAAATAATCATAAAACCGTCTGATGGCTCATTAATGTTGGAAGGAATTTCCTTCTCAGCCAGATGGGGGGTTGTTGGTTTTTCTCCTTTCAAAAAGGCCAAAGAGGGCCGTAGCTGCTGTTTACACTCAGTGAGCCTGCTGGGTTAACGAGTCTGTGCTTCTGCACCGGCATCAACACCAACCGCCAAAACACAGCAGTGTTTTGTAAAGAACCGAAGTCAGTAAACAGGAGCGACCCAGAAGTTATTTCTTGTACTCCTAAGAAGCCACGCCATCTTTTTGTTTTACTCTAATATCAGGTGACGCAGGCTAGAGGCTAACGTTGAGCTAACAATGCTAACGGTGAATGACAATGAAATGGTCGGCTCTAAAAAAACTCGATAGTACAGTTAAACATAGTTATCTGCTTATTAGCCTATTGTGTGTGCCTCGTCTTCACTTGTCATCTAGAGTCTTCTGGTGCCGATCCGTAGCCATGAAAACAGCCATGAAACTTAAAAGATGACCAGTGTGTTTAGAAAATGGGCTGCAGTACCCAAGTGTGACCACAGGATGTCATTCTCACTTCATTCGTACATAATGCGCCTTTAATATTGTCTCCTCTAATTGGTTAACAGCAACGTGACTCTTCCGCTGCCTTCGTTGATGTTTCATCTCCACTAATAACACAAGCCTGAACGAGGTCCGCCATGTTGTTTAGTTGCTAATATTTAGCTTCTGCTAGACGAGACGTTCTCTGCTCTCTACTTCCCGTGGGCGGTCCCAAGCCAAGGTGGGCGGGGCCATGAATATTAACTGTCCCTGTGACGTAGAAGAGACTTCCTTTTCCTGTTTCCTTCCTGCAGCTGATGCAGGTGAGGGGGGGGGGGGGGAGTGGTGGAGAACACGTTCATGTCCAGGATAGACATGTAGCTCAGAGAGACCGATGGTGTTTCAGAAAGAACAAGTATGACACGGTTTCCATGGGAACCAGACCTTTAAAGGACTGTGCGGCGCTGCCTCGTCACGCGTGAATCCAGACGAGTCGACAAATCAAATCGTTGTATTTCTTTCTCATGATTAAACAGCAAATCAGTTTCAAATGATGCAGGAGGTGAAGCAGCAGCAGCAGCCTCGCTGCGTTTCTCTCTCAGGATGTGCAGCAGGACGTCTGTAGATTACAAAATCATGAAAGTTTCCTTTTGTTTCCAAAACCTTTAAATCAAATTAACCCATGAGTCAGAAAAAGCAGGTTTAAAGTGAAATCCCTTTAGATGGTTAAATAAAAGATGATGTTGGTCATGAAGGATCTGCAGCTGAGGATGATGATGATGGAGGAGTGAAGACCCATAGGCAACATCCACACCTGTCAGATCACCATGGGGGGTCACAAGGTCACCAAACAGAGACGGAGACGCAGCAACATCTCCGCCTGTCATGTCTGCTCCTGAAGAGGTCACCACTAAGAGTTTGAGTCGGAGGCTGAGAGCACTCGGAGACGACGGGGAGCTCTCGGGGCGGGGGGGGCAGCGGAGGGTCATGTAGCGGTGAGATGACATCTAAACCTGTCATGTCCAGATCCTCACAGCGTCAGACGGTCAGAGACAGAGTTAGAGGGGAAAGCTGACATCCCCAGCTGTCATGTCTGCACTTGAACTGGGGTCAAGAGATTGTAGCTTTAACCAGAGCGAGGGACGAGGAGGAGGAGGAGGACAGCTGTAAGTCATTTCAGCTCAAAGACTCCAGACTAAAGTTCAGCAGAAAGTGGGATGTTCGGATAAACCAAGACCTGTTTTGGGATTCGGTTTCTTTTTCAAAACCAGATTTGCACCAAATGCTGAGAAGAGTCGGTCCTTCCTGTGAGTCCTGATGCGTTTGTCAGCTGTCAGATCAGATCAGCGCCGACGTGAACCTGCTGCTGGAACCTTCAGCTACCCGCTCGGTTTTTAAAACATTAAAGGGACATTTCAGACTCTTAGGGTGTGTTAGTGTGTAAAAAAATAATTCATTCACTGGAACATTCAGCACTAAACCAGGAGAAAACGAGAGGGATTCACAATTCTGTTTCATTCCTAAACAGCCTCTGTTAGGAGAAATGGAGTTTATGTCCTTCAGGACTGATGGGCTAACAGCTAGGCTAAGTACTCAGACTAGCTGTTAGCCCATCAATGTCCAAACTCCTCAACAGGAGGCCCAAAGTTGTCAGCTTAAATGTCGTTGCAACAAAAATGAAAATTTTTATTAAAAAAATTTTGAAAAAATGTTTAGGGTCAAGTTTTTTATTTGCAGTCTTCAAATATATTATTGAAATAGACATATTTGTAAAAATATCAGCAAACAAAATGAGTTTTAGAGTCCCAGCATAAAACCCAAAAATCAGATGAATCCCTCGTCGCTCATGATGCTGAAATGTTTTACTTCCTGTTCGCTAACGGCACAAACGTCACCGACATCTTTCTTCTGACTGGAGGCTGTTTCAGCACCTGTCTCTCTGTTAGATTGATGCTTTTTCTTCCTCTGACTCATTCTTCTGGTTCACAGCTTTGCATCGCCGCTCGCTGTGTAAAATTCAGTTTCGGTGCCACTTTGTCACAGTTGGTAAAGCACTTTATTCCCTCAGCCGAGCTGCAGCTTCACCTGCATCTGAATATGGAACAAAACCGGCTCACAGGCCGTCCAGTCCCAGAACGCCGTACTTCTGTTTCAGGTTTAAACACACTGATCAAAAGTCAAGGGAACACAAACATACGACGTCCTAGAGCTGAATGAATGAAATATTCTTATTAAATACTTTGTTCTTTACAAAACACACAGAAATGATCAATGAAATCAGATTTATCACCCATGGAGGTCTGGATTTGGAGTCACACTCAAAACTAAAGTGTAAAAACACACTACAGGCTGATCCAGCTTTGATGTCATGTCCTTAAAACAAGTCAGAATGAGGCTCAGTAGTGGGTGTGGCCTCCACGTGTCTGTATGACCTCCCTACGACGCCTGGGCATGCTCCTGATGAGGTGGTGGATGGTCTCCTGAGGGATCTCCTCCCAGACCTGAACTAAAGCATCCACCACCTCCTGGACAACGTGGCGTTGGTGGATGGAGCGAGACATGATGTCCCAGATGTGCTCAGTTGGATTCAGGTCTGGGAACGGGCAGGCCAGTCCATAGCATCAATGCCTTCATCTTGCAGGAACAGCTGACGCACTCTAGCCACATGAGGTCTAGCATTGTCTTGCATTAGGAGGAACCCAGGACCAACCGCACCAGCATATGGTCTCACAAGGGTCTGAGGATCTCATCCCCGTACCTCTGGTGAGCACATGGAGGGCTTTGGGACGACTCTGGTTGTGATTTGGTGCTACTTAAATAACCTGAACTGAACTGAAAGCGAAGGACCTGACCTCAGAACATCCACTTCCATAATTGATCCAGTCAGAGAAGCTTCTTCCCAGAAAACCTCGCTGTCATATTTGTTTTTATGCTCCAAGTTTCAGCTCAACGTTTAGATAATAACTTTTACATTCTAACATCCTGACCTCATCTCTTCTTCTCTGTAATTGTCCGTCTGTCTCCATGTCCTCTCAGAGGCCTTGGTGGCGTCCTACCCCTGGGACTGCTACGTCTTTGCCTTGGCGGTTTTTGTGACGCTGACCAATCAGATTCATAAGTGGAGCCACTCCTACTTCGGCCTCCCTCGCTGGGTCACGCTGCTTCAGGACTGGCATCTGGTGTTGCCTCGGAAACACCACCGCATCCACCATGTCTCGCCTCATGAGACGTACTACTGCATCACTACAGGTAGGCGTCCATGGTTGTCTCTAAACCGGGACAGCTGTTGAACATCCATGAACCAATCATGTCTCAGCGTGTGACGATCGTAGTTTAAACTCTGGAATGAACCGTGGAGGAGACGGTGATTTTTAACCATCCCTTTTAAAACACACCAGAAACCTTTTGCTTTAGTCCAACCACAGATCAGGCATTTTTGTGTTTGGTCTGTCGGAGG